>JAQGAI010003240.1:0-11033 GCA_034696905.1 Lepidocyrtus violaceus
CTACGCATATAGGTAGTCATCCCAAGTAGTTTCTCACAGAATTCATATGAAGTCTCTACCTTTTCCTATTTTTTCCCTACATATTTTATATTTGATTGCGTTAAAACCGCATACGCCTTCCCTGCTAAACTTCAGTAATATTTGTAACAAAGCCAAAAAAAACTGAAGACAGAATCACGCCACCACTTACTTCTCCTTTCCTATTTGTACAAGACTGTATATGCCTAGTTTTTAAGTCCGTCGCAATAGGGTCATGGAACACTCGGGAAAACACGAACGCAAGCGTACGTCGAGCCGGCAGCAGCCAGCACCCAAATCAAGTACAGAGAATAACATTGGCATTTGTCTCTTTGAATGCCAGGTTTTTTTTTCTAAAAGAACACATGAATGTACAGGGAGGGGAAACACGGAAATAGCTGGGAATTGGAACTGCATGACATGATCACCACAAGATTTGTCTCCTTATTATTCAAACATTAAAAGTTTTTTATTGGCCTAGATTTTCCCTTTCTTGCTTAGCTAATTATTCTATTCACTACATCCCATTTACAAAATCCACCATTAGGTTAATTATGCAATTTGAAAAGATACGTAACTGGATGAGTAATATGGAATTCGTTACTTTTCTTTACAAAAAATCAGTAAAAAATTAGCAGAATAAGTAAGTTTTGTTTACCTAATGCTAAAATCATGATGGTGATGATCACTTCGTCAAAAATATCCAAACGCTGCATGATCAGTCAAAAAGATAATTGTTTTTCATATGTTTTCACCAAGAATGAGGGGATTATTGTTTATCAGAAATTTGCACATGGTTCGGACAAAGGCTAATTAACAAAATTGCATAAGAGTTAGCTTTGCTGCTACTACAGACAGATAATTTGATACAATTAAAAATACAGATAAAACAGAGACGTTTTTACACAGCTTGCAATTATATAAGGAAAAACAATGCAAAAAAATCAGACAAAAGTTAAAAGAAAGGCAAGCAGAATAAAGGCTAAAACAATCAAGAATTATTTTAATGATGATAAGTGGTCATATTCATCATAAAATAGGATAGAAAGAAATAGGGATATATGCCTATTAAGTAGGCTAAAAAAAGAAGCCAAATCACCAGTGCAGTGGCCGTAGAAATGCTAAATCTCGGTTCAAGTTCAACCTCTGAACTCTGCTGACAATGAAAAACTGTTTACGTTCACAAAGCTCTCGAACAGGCAGCCCTGTTTATGTTTACATTTTTCGATTCATGAACAGCGATTCAATTGATGACGATCATAGCCATAATTAACTCATTGCGTTGTTGAGCAAGATGATACGCAATCAACTCATATGGCACTATTAAGAACAGAATATCTTTATGTTATGTATCTTTATGAAAAATTGCAAACCATTTTTGTATATAATCCCATTTAGCTTAAACCATCCTTATGCAGAATCATCAGTCCTTCAGTCAAATGCGTAACTTGACCATTCTGATGACGTAACTACCAAGAAAAGATCTTTTGTTGGAGTAAGTAGTTATCGTCTCCTACTGACTTTGTCTTTAGGTTGTAAAGAATATGGGTAGTATATCATCATCATAACCATAATCCATAATTATACGGATAACAATAATGAATAGAAGCGGTGATGAATAAACCCTTAATAAAAAAGGGATACGCAAGTTAAATAGCGTTAAACTACATGCCACGCGACCTTAATTCTAATATACATTTACAAAAAAAATCTCATTCAGATATCAGACCACTCCGTACGCATATGATAACTAGGTGTGTAAAATGTAATAAACACAAACTCCACTCTGACCACATCATACCTTATTTTAAATGTAACAAATATATGAGCTGAATTTATATTTACTCGGTAGATTACATTTGTAAGTCTGAGTGTGAGTTGATGTTTTTCATGATGATGATGAGTAATCGTGCCAGACATCCAATCCAACCCAACTTAAAACTGAGCAACGGTCCTATGCAAACTCGTACGATATATACAATTTACTTTGTATGTTACTTATTACATCATCACAAAAGTAAAGTTTTGTTATCTGTACTGCATAGATATGACGTGAGTCTGAGTCTTTACTAACCAACCACAACTCTACTGGGTATATTGTATATTATTGTCTTTGTGCGCTTTTGTATCTCAAGCTCAGCATGGATTTGATTTCATTTAAGTTGATACAATTGAATCTCTTACGAAATCTTCATCAAAAGCACAAAAAAACTATTCTCATTTAATACATTATTTCTTATTATATGAAAAAAAGAAGATTTTTTCTTTGAGATTACTCTCGTGTTTATTCTGGTATGAAGAAATCATTGAGCTAGAGAAACGCAACTGATCATACTACAATACTTATTGTAAAATAGCGGCGTGTGAAAAAAATTCTAATTTGCAAAGGTGGTCTGATGTTCATAACGAGTTTGAGCTGAGGTAATCCCCTCTGGTAAGCTATCTCAAACCTTTCCTTTTAGTTATACCTACTACTGTTTGATCTATCTTTCTGTTTGTCTGCATGTTAAATCCTTCATGGAGAGCGTCACTGGCAATATAATTGCAGGGCTTAAATGGAAGGACAGGAATGAATCAGAAAATTGATAAGGAGAGAAATGTAAACAAAATGTCAAAAGAACAAAGGGCCACCGACAGGAACACTCATCTATTTTATCATCACATGCCATAATTACCACCACCAAAATCCTACCCTACCACAGAGCAAATATTTAACAATATAATAATGCTATCAAATTATCAATCTAATCAGGGTTCCTGTTCCTAGCCTAATGGCAATGAAATAAATGGCGTAGGACAGTTGTTGGGTATGAATGAATGCAACTTTTTTCCCCTAATACAAGGAAAACAGGTACGAGGAAACTAATACAACACAACTTTTTGTCACCTTTCACTCTTCCTTTGCCCTACATTTATTTCCATTGCTGAACGAATCAACTTTCAGGAAATTAAACTCACAGTCCCTGACTGAATGCCTTTTTTTCGTACAATTATTATTGTTTGGTAGTTTTCCTTTCTTACCTTTTGGAAACGTTGTTTGATTCTTGACGATTTGAAATTAAATTAAATTAACTGTTTGATATGTTTAAAGTGAATATCACAAGGGAAAGTTTTGGAACAAAACGACACGGTTTTTTGATTGACTGAACACTAACAAAATGTTTGACTGCAATGCAATCTTCCTTCTTTGTTCAATTGCTAGAGTATGTAAACTTTTTTTCTGTTGGTTTCTATTTGCCTAGAATATAGACAGAGGAAAAAACTCACTAGGGAAAAAGAACTGTTTTTTCACATGCGCGAACTTACGCCGGCTTTCTGTTATTGGTTTCTGGAATATCGTACGAGCAAGAAGAAGAGACTATTTTCACATCATTTATTTGGCCTGCCCTGGTTTTCCCCTTTCGTCTTCCTTTACTCCTTTATGGAACATGCAAGGACTAGTGTTGCGCAAAAAAAAAGTTATGTGCTCACAGACCGAGCTCTCGCTGTTTACTAAACATAATCACAGCGATTCTAACTACATTTATATGCGGAAGGCCACACGAAGCTATTCAATTTGGAAAGGAAGTAAGTTCGAATTCCAATCGTGTTCCATGCACTTGCTAAATGCAGTAACGATTCCTTATTGCATAAATTGTGACACATGTGACATTTAAAATAGGGATAGAAACACACGCTATAATTATGTATGTATTTGTAAGAGAGATTCACATCTTCTTCGTGGTCACTTAGTGTATCTACTATACTACTGTCAACCCCTATTAATTTCTTTTAAATTACGACAAACCATAACTGTCCTCAATTTCATTAAACTCGTCAGAAGTTGAACCCAATGTTCATCACGAACAGTTCATGCTCATCATGACGTAATGACGCGAAGGAAAATGAGATGATATTTAATTTAATTTAAAAGGTACCAAGACGCCTTATGCATGTCCATAATGTACTTTTCATATATGATATTTTTACTTTCATATAACGTGCTAATCTGAATCCTAATGAATAATGACGGAGTGAAATGAGTATTGCCTTTTGGACTCTTGGCATTTAGTGTCATGTCTGAGATTAACCCTGTCCTTCTGTACTTTAATCTTCATCAGCTATCTCTGGCTAATTCTTTTATACAGCTTTTATGAGCATAAAAAATGAATATCTAGATCTACTCATGTTACTTAACAGCTTTTACAAGATTTTAAAACTGGAAAGAAACTGGAAACTCATAACTTTCATCGGCGATAAATGAGTGATACGGGGATGATGAAGAAGGTAACCTACGACTTATTTCACAAGTTAATATTAATACGACGACGACAGTGGGGAGCTTGATAGATGATACTGATAATAACATGCGCTCACTTTCTGATAGAAAGTACAAACTTACTAACAATAATAATGTACTTCCATTCTCCATATCGATGGACTTTGACTTCGACAGTAGCGTCAAAATCCAAGCGTAATTACTATCGCTTTTCTCGGAAACGAGTAAAAGCTTTTTGACAAATTGCTTAAATCTGATAACTAAAGCTAAATATATACGTAGATGTATCAGTATTATTAATGCTGATAACTGGTAAAAGTAATAAAATGTTAGAAATTAAAATGCAAACCTGATCAATCTCCTCTGGTCTCACAATCTTTCTCAACCTCCTATTACTGTCTTGTTGGACACGACTAGGTGGCGAATGTAACTTGGTCATATTTGGAAAAAATATCTTTACACTGACATTTACTGTTATGAAAAGTTATTCGCGATATTAAATATCACTTTCCACCCTTTAGCACCAACAAACTAACTTTGATTTTGATCAATTATGTCTGTCACTTTAAAACAGTGACGATTCACGTTCCTGATTGCTGACTTCAATAAAAGTAGTTTTTTTCACACTAACTCAGCGTGATTCAAAACTCAAAAGTTAAAGTATATCAACGTTACTTGACAGTTTGTCAGATTAATTGTGTAGGTATAAATTGCTTTCTTGCAATCAACTTTCGCTTTTCCTTTTTTTTTTTGGATTTTTAGACTTTGAAACTTTTTTGGAAACTCTCCAGTGATCTGTTCCAGTAACGATCTTTAACTCGACTGATTCGCGTCTACCATCTTCCTTCTGTTTATATGCGAATGTCAACAATTATTTTGGCACGGGAAGAGAGAAAACCCACGTCAGATAACGAGTACGCTTATTATTGCATTAGTCCCATGCAAACTCACTTCATCGCTTGCTTGGCATGAAAAAATTCATAAACAAAGCATCGTCATCCCCATGTGTGTTCGTTTCAAAAAAGATGAGCTAAGCGCATATCCATATATGCTTTCTGCTATGTATAAGGATTTGCAAAAGGATCATTTATATGACGCTGCTTGCTACGCTATTTTGATGACTAACAAGCCCCAAATCGTGATGTGGAAGTCACCTTGTGTTAACATAAGCATAACCCTTTCTTCATATCTCCACTACGCTTTACAAAATATCTTTTTTTGTAGTTGTGCCAATTCGTTATTGTGCAGTTGCCTGATTCTCAGACTTGCCAATCGCGAGCCGCCAATTGTTTGTTGTGGTGACGTAGCATCGGCATCGGATGACTCGTTCATAGCCCTCACATCAGAGTAGCATACACGCAAAAAAACAAAACTTCCCATCGTTATGTATGTATGACATGGGGATATAAATGGAAATCCTGAATATGATTAAGTTTTAAGTTAGTTATACTACTATTAAGTATTTAGTATCCAATTCATTGCGAATTATAAGAGAGCCACGGTGGACAGGTGAACACTTGAACACTATGTTATGTTACATATATCAACTAGGTCTGTCTGTTTGTACCTGCGTACAATTAACAGTAAACTTCCATTATGAAGAAATAACTGCTCGCTCACGTTGGTTAGGATCGCCTGTCATAATATTAACTGTTGAGGTACATAGGCCATAGCCATTTGTTGACCTTCTCGTCTCAAATGAGAAAATCTCGAACGATGATGTCTGTACCTACTTGCTACCATGACCATTGCCACTCATACCAGTGCAGTGCGCCTACTCCCATTCATTTCATATGACTTGACTTGAAAAATAGTTTACTGTTTACACGCAACAAATATAAATGTATGAAAATTTCACATCGATATGACATCACAACAAACATCACATGTTCAATCGCAGCAACTGTATGCTGTATGGCTACATTTAAAGTTAAAGTCAAGAAGAAGAGATTCCTGAGTTTGCAAAATGTTATGTATGTGGTCAAAATATTTACAAGAATATATTTATGTGTATCACCATTAAGGAGAAAAAGTACCCAAAAACGTCGAAAAGAAAAGATATAATCTATCATATTATATTCATTTTTTATGACCACCACCACTTATCATTCATTACCTCAACAATTTCATACCATTCTTTTTCGCCTGCACTAACTTCTTTTATACAATGACAAGAAAAGGGTATTTTCAGGAAATTGGAAATTTGCTCTAGACCATTCAATCAATCATAACCTGTATAATATAATATGACGTTTTTGTCTGATGTGATGAGAAGAAAAATCTCAAACGATCTCATTTGATTAAAATCATAAATATAATGATAGTATCTAACACGTTTAAAAACATTTTCACGCGAAGTTTACATCAATATGCCTAATCGCTTTCTGCGGGCAGAAATTGCAAAGTACTTTACAAAATGCATTTGACCCTGCCAAGAGATTTACGATAAATGCGTTTGGTTTAGGAGCTTGGGTTTGGAATGGAAGTACAGGAACAATCCAATGCACGGAGGAGGAGGATATCCAGTAATGGGATTTCCGCTTGCGAATACTTTGTTTCTGTTTAACCCTAAATCATATATCTTGACGCACATAAATCTCACACGTGCAATTTGCAATTTATCAGCGATTTGCAAAAATCAACTTTGAAGGGTGAGAACGAATAATATGTAATTGAACAATGAATGAAGAGAACTGATTTGCATTTAACTAATGCCCCGAAGAATGACGACATCAAAATCATGCGATTGGAAAACACCTTAATAGGCTAGTTTACTGCGTTTGTTTGCCAAAAGTTCAACAGTCAGCAATTGAATTTTTCAATGAATTATCCTAAATGATCTTATTTACGGAAAAGTTTGCGTTTCCATTTAATCCACATGCAACATGAAGCCATTCAATATGCAATCCTCGAATAATGGAAAGAAGAAAGCAAGGACGGTGTGCAATGTGAAACTAACTTTCAGCCTTTATGAAAATAAGATGCACAGAGATCAGAGATTTGAAGGATCAAATGTGAAAGTAAAGTGATGGGGATTTCGGGAACACTTTCAGGATTTAAATTAGTTCTAGAACTACTTTGCTTATTTACAAAATCCTACTGTGACAAAGCAATTCAAAATCAAAATCATTCCAACAAAACCATGTGGCACTATATACAGAAAAGAGGATGTTTGTTTTTGGAGGAACCACATGCATCATCAATTTTTCAGAAGAATTTAAAATGACATAATCATATTAAAGTAGTCACATACCTTAATCATCTGAGGCTAAATGTAAACAAATGATCGAATATGATCTAATTGACTGTTCTCGTGTCCTCAATTCGAAAATGGAATTTGGGAGAACACCGCACTTCAACTAAATCAAATCAAATCAGTATCTGGAACTTTTGATTGATGAAACAACTTCACTCTAAAAATACTGGATATGGTTGGTTAACAGCTAAACCCGTTTAACTATGTAATGTCAATGTTATTATTTAATGACAAATTGTTTTGATGGATAGGATGATGATATGATGACGATGAGGACACAGACACACACGAGATCACGACCTGACAGAATGAAATGTTTACTTACTATAAAACTTCAACATTAACTTCACGGCAGTTACGTTAAAAGCTGACTAGTATGCCTAGATAGTATGAAATTAAATGTAAGTGAATCAGCTTACTTAAATCTCCGTCAGTAAAGGTTCAGCTGATTATGACGAACTGCCAACAAGATCAGATCATCTGTTGTACGTCCTCTGTCAAACGAAATACCACTTCATTCATTGATTGATACACTTTTAATTGTATTGAATTATTCAACCAACAACAACAACAACACTAAATATAAACTGCTGGAGTTGACAGATCAGATGATTACATTACGATCATTATCAACATTGGTTTGATTTTGATTTGATGTTGATGCACTTGCTATTTTTTGACAGATTCAATACATAAAAATCTTTTGTGTTTACAGTTTAATCTCTGTTTTCCTTTTAATGAATCATTAGAAAAAAAACGACGGGAAAAAGAAGACAAAAGCACATGAACAAATTAATGTCTTTTTCTGTTGTTCTTATAAACAAACAGCTTCTTCAGTTGATTCTTCTCTCGTGTCTGATCAGAAAGTTTTTACCTAAATGGTCCATTCGAGAGACTTGAAGAAACCTAACAAAAAAAGGTGAAGTGTTTTTGTTCTCTCTTGTCATTCATTCACCTGCAGAAAGATCCCTTGCATATATACGAAACGAAGGAAAAGGGTTAAAATGTTAAATGTACTTTGTAATTATATTACGATCATACGTTTTAGCTCGAATGTTATGTTATGTAGTAGGTATGTGTATGTTTATGTATTTCGTATCATGCTAAATGTTGATGTTCATGAAATGCCGAATTCACATTTTACTAGGTATTGTGCTGTTGAGATTTATCATGATGATCTATCTGATCTGTCTATGTCTGTCGTGTCTATTAGCACATGCAAAATGCAAAAAAAAATCTTAAATGCTCTCACATACATTTATAAATATAAAGGCTCCTCACCTATTTCTTCCTTTTCAATCTTCTTGTCCTATGACTTCGTTTCTTCACTTTAATTCCCTATTTAGTTTATCATGGATGGGAAAATGTTAAACACTTTTTGCTACTACACACTTACAACAAATGTATTTTTTTTAAATGTTGCAAACACTGCGCTGCTGCTATATACTTGCTTTGGAGTTTAGACTTTAGACCTCTTCTCGTCGTAAAAAATAGTTCATTCAATTCATAGTCAGTTAGACAGAGATTATGTTTTTTTAGGGATATCATCGATAGAGTTCATGGTTATGTATATATCAGTTTTTTTTACTATGTATAAGAGTAAAGCACATGCATACGGAGAACCCCTCCACAAATAAAGTTTTTATAGGAAAAGCGTAACGTAAACAAATCCAGTCGGATAAGTATAAAATGTAGATATCTTACCCTAACGTACAATTTTATGTGTGTGGTGCGGTGTGGTTTTTTTTGCTATAAGAAGGGGAAAACGGAACATTCAGGACGATGATGATCATCAGCAGAGCCAGCATAGTGGTGCGAAGGCTTCCATTGGCTGATGAGCATCGAACCACCGGTAGGGAGCCAATGGGGTGGCGAGTTTCCAACAGGTGAGCTGATGTGACGTAGCGCTTCTCATTAACAGTGCTTGCTTACAAACATGCATAAAGGAAAGGAGAGTAGTGAACCAACAAGGAGCAAAGAAAAAGAGAAACCAGCGATGCGATGTAGAGGATTCATGCAACCAGCAAGCCTTAACCATATTTGCTGGCTTTCGTTCGTTCGTTCGTTGTGTTTTTTTATACGTAGTAGTAAAGTGGTAGTAGGACGTGGACGGATTCATAAAAAAATGTGAGAGAAGAGGATTTTCATGAATGCGTTGTTCGTTGAACAATATTGTATTGCATATGAGTCAATAGTCGAGTTGTCGACGAAAAGAGTGAGTAGTCAGGTAAAAAAAACAGATCACAAAAATGCCTATTGCATTTAGGCATGTTCGTTTATGTGTATATGGCTTTTGGGTGCTGCTGCTGTTCTATGCAGATGGCTGGGTGGGATTTGTAAGGGATAAAAAAGGGATATGGATATGGGTGAAACTATCTAGGTACTCATATATCTCATATGAAATTGATAAGGTGCAATGCGACGCGACGCTTAAATATCAATTTTAATTGATCATGAATGACTCATAAATAAATAAAGGTAGCACTTTGTTTGTTAGATAGTCTATTGCATTGAATATGTAGTAAACGGAATGTATGAAAATATGAAATGTATGAAGTATGAAATCGGAATTTTCTGCGAAATTATTGGCTTTCATTCATTTCCTGCTAACAAAAAACCAATACGAATTTAACAAATAAATACGGTTGGTTGTGAAGAACATCAGACCACCTTACCTGCTTTCTTATAATTGCATGTTATTGCTATTGCGTTTTTTTTCTTCAGAACTGCAGTTGCAAGTTGCATGAATCTGAATATTGCATTGAATTGGCTTGGGCGTTTCTTTGTAATAATCCCTTGAGGAAAATTACAGCCGAAATTGCAGATTGATGCAGGTGGAAATTTTACAAATTACGATGATGAGTTTTATGAATACTGCAGACCTATTATCATAATAAACATAAACCTTTTAAATCCACCAAACAATGTGGTTCTGACCATATCGTTATATAGGTAAGTTGAGTGAGGCTCCTCCAAAACTTTTTTTGAAGAGGTAAATGAAGATATGAACGAACCTTTCAATGTAGCACTTTCTTTCATGAAGGATCATACCACTTTTTCACTGCTTTTTCCTGCGGTCTTCAAGCATCGTGCAGTTTTTAACGATGAACAGTTCAAGAAAGAAAATTTCCATTATTTATTCGAGATTCGAGAATATATGCGTTCATGGACAGCTACAGCGAGTCTGTCATGTATGTCAGAATGTCTGTCATGTCTGTCAGAATGTATGTCAACTTTACAGCTTGATACAGCGAGTAGGGCTCAGTGCTGCTTAGCGTAGCTACACCACAACCACACCATCTTCCACCACCATCAACAACATCAACAACATCAACATCATATGCTCTCACAACAAAAATTGCTTACACTTGATGACAAGGATAGGGGCAAGGTGAGACACAGAGCGGTTTGTTGGCGATGGCCGAGGTGTGCATTTGGATTAGAAGGAGAGGAAGAATGAGTGCAATGCGGGGATAAACAAATTCAAGCGAGGATGATAAT
>JAQGAI010003241.1:0-11030 GCA_034696905.1 Lepidocyrtus violaceus
AGTTTGGTATGTATGATAGAAGCATGATTATTGATGATGTTGTATGATATGGTGATACAGATGAGATCTGTCAAAAAACTTTGACGTTGTAAATGTTGCAATATTTAGCATGATTGATAAACTACGTAATCTGCTAATCCCTATTTGCATTTTATTCTTTTATCTTTATCCTTAAACAATCCATCTACAATTTACATACACCGCATCGTATGCAATATTTATGCTTTGACTTGTATATCTGATCTGATGGCGATTGGCTATATATTTATTATCATCAATTTAGATGTTGATTGTTCACAGTTGGGTTATATGCTATGCTGTGGCCTTTGTTCAGCCTTTGTTAAAACTGCTAAAACAGCGAAAAGTACTTTGCATACATAATTCATGTGTGGGATTTATGATTTTCGGTATATGATATTATGCTGATACGATAAAGATTCAATGATATTAAAATGATAGAATGAAGGTACTTATGACTTGACTTGGGGATGCCGCCGGATGATGGGGACTTGATCTATCTTACAACACAAATCATTAAGAGAGGGAGAAATAGGTACATGGAAAAGTCGAAAAGTAGACTGCATGCAAAAATGCAAATGTTTTAATATTGCTTCTGTGATGGAAAAGGGGCTGTATAGTTGTGTGAAACACCGAAAATGGATCTGTTCTTTGCTTCGAAATATAACAACTTTCATCTCCATTTTACAGTAAATTCAATAATATTCTCACGATACCCCCAAATTACTAGTGGACGAGGAGGAAACGGCGTGCGTAGTGATGATATGAAGGAATAGAAGTTATCATGGTCTAATGTCTAATTATGGAGGTGATGATGGTAGAGAAAGCGTAGAAAAACATTTGGAAACTTTAGCAATGTTGCTAATGTTGCTATGCATGGAGAAATATGACTTTTGCGATATATGAGGTCAAAAGTTCCAAAAAATATTTGCTACCTCAAAAGTTCTTTATAGTTCTGTTGCTACCTCACTCTAATTTGATAGGGAAAGTTAAAAGTACCGTACCTATCATAAGTAGTGTATGCGCTGTTGTATGATACGAAAATCAAGTGAGTTGTATAAAAATAATTAAAAATTAGAGAATGGACGACTACGTTCCAAGACGGTACCTCTCCCGCCGAAAACTAGTCAGCGCCAGCGCCGCCGAGCAACGCTACCGAAAGGCGGTGCTGGAAGCAGGCGCAGAGTTGGCCCACGAATTTTCGGAGCATTACTGGAAGGAGGTGCTCCAGAAGGAGGAGACTGATGATGTCGCAGATCGAACGGTAGCCTCCGCTTCCACCAGCGAGTCAATCATGAAAGGTTTCCTCTTCTATTTGAACGCGAGCGGACGCTATCTGGTTCTTCGAGAGCATCTCAGAAGTGCCATTTCCACCCTGGTCCAGCAGAAATGCCTGAACATGCGCCCCTCCGGTTTCCATAATCATCGGGATCTCCAAGCTTATCTTCACGATATGTACATTTACCTGGTTGAAGAGATGCATGAGGTTCTGAACGCTTCCACACTTCAGGAGACAGACCCTCTGAGGACCAGTCTGGATCGTTTGCTCCAGCAAACAAATTGCGAAAAGGATCAGGACCTGACCAAAGTAAACCTCCACCAGCGCCATATCAGTGATTTAGGAATTTTTGCGGAAGAAGCATTCGCCCAAGGGGACTTTGAAAGCTGTCATAAGCTCCATCTTCAAAGGACCTGCAAAGATAAGGAGAGCTCCCGCTGCTGGACGGAATTCGCTGTCATGTGGCTCTCCAAGGGAAATGATAGAATGGCGGAGATCGCCGTGAGGGAAGCACTTCTCAAGGACCCTCTGAACATATTTGCGCTCATCATTTCTGGAATCATCTCCATCAGACATGGAGACGTACGAGGACTAGACTGTCTGAAAGCAGCGCTGGGGCTGAAGCCACTGTCACCAGAACTACTTGTCATCTTCGGGGTTGCGAACAGCATGGTAGGGAATGAGGAAGCTGCGGATATTGCCTTCAGGAAGGCGGCATACGTCCACAGAGTGATCACTGGCAAGAATCCTAAAAATTTGGAGAAGATGTTTACCGAGAAGAATGAAAAGAGGGCGTTCAATATGAAGGAGTACATAAGCCAGATGGAGTCTTCGCCCTCGACCGCAATGTCTGAGCTAGCGGGAGATCCTGCCGCAATGCAGCAGGAGGAAGATCCATCCTTACCACCAATTCTGGACGATGAATCTGAACCGTCGACGAAAAGGCGAACTACCAGAAGAAGTAAGCAGGGCTCGATTGCCAAAGCCGAGGAAACGGAATTGGCGGAAAATGCAGCCGTCAAGAAGAAACGACGAAGTTCAGGGAAAAATTCAACCACCATGGAAGGTGACGTAGCCCTTCCCCGGAAGGACAGTAATAATAGTACGACAAAGAAAAGACGAAGCTCTGGGAAAAATTCCTCCACCAGTTTGAATCAAGAAGAGGCTCCTCCCTCGCCGCCACCACCTTCCAAATTCAACTTTGCAGAGACCATCGGATACAACATCCAACTTGCGGAGGCGGAGCTTCCTCCATTACTACCTTCCATTCAGAGTCCATGGGATGTGACGGAGTTCAACGAGAAGATTGAATATCATCTCCAAGCCCTTGCCTACTTGGAGGGAGGTCGAGATTCAGGATCAGGATCAATGAAGAACTCTCGAGGTAGCAGTGGCCCCCACAATCAAATTCCAGAAGATGATGGCGTTGCCCCAGATAGTCAGCTCAAGGAGGAGTATGACCAGTTGTCGGGAAGGAAAGGTAAAAGGGGTTCCAGAGTTTCCAAGAACAGCCTTTCAACCGGAGATAGATCCAGTAAGGACAGTGGACGCAGGTTGTCCAAGAAGAGCTCCGGCAATAATAATTCGGATAAGGGGCAAGGTGACGCAGCACGAACGTCGGAGGACAAAGAAGCGGTAGTGATACCCGCTCCCTTTCCAGCAGAGCCGATCAAGTCAACCGACAGGCTTGGATCGGAGCTTATCTGGGCTGCCAACTTGCTTGTTAATCTGAGGCTTTTTGATGTACGCCTTTTCTAACAAAATTTATACTTGGTCATTAATTTGATCTTTATGCTTTTGCGAAAATTCTTAACCACCATCAATCTGCAGTAAGTAATCCGAATTCGGATTTGTATTACTTTTTTGCAGTTTATGGATGGGGTCCTAGCGAAGCAACTCTACTTCTACGAAAATCGAACTATTCAGTTCCTCTATTTGCGGGCCCTGTCCCTCTATCTGCGGCAACGAGAAGCTGAAGCTTTACGACTAATTAAGGAAGCAATTGAGATGAATACAGCCGTAAAGGAAAATGATTAAATTCGTTAGTAACTAGTTTTTTCTTTTGCTTATGCCCCTGGTACTGATATGATCGTATTATTAAAATTTCTAGAACGGAAAATTCTTGGCCCTCGAAGGTCACTGCTACTACACCCAGAGCAATTTCGAAGAAGCAATGATCAGCTACGAGAAAGCGCTGAAGCTCCCCCACGCAAATGAAAACCGACATCTGCTCTACATCCGATACGGTTCACTAGTCCTGGACAGTGGAAAGACCAAGCTAGGAAAGCGCGTGTTCCTTCATGGCGTTAGCAAGTATCCAACTCCCTACATGTGGCTCGCTCTGGGCAACGTCTGTTTCCAGCGAGGTGAGTATGACCAGGCAGAATCCGCCTTTTCCGAGGCAAACCGTTTGGACAACACGAATCCCATCTCCTGGGGCCATCTCGCCCTCACCAGTTTACTCCAGGATAAGAAAGAATTAGCCGAGCAATCTTACAAATGGGCCTTGCGCTTCGGACTGAAGAAGGGTCCCCTCCTGGACGAAATCCAGAGGCTGCAGAAGGAAAAAGGATTTGGAGATCCGAGCTTTCCTCGCCTTCCCAACTGCCTCCCGCACGACTACTTTCTCCGAAGGATGGGAAAAGTCAAGCCATTCAACATATACAAGGAAGGACTGAACCAAAACAAGCCTCGGATGGGAAGGGATCGCTTTGCGGATACTGAGATTGAGCTGTCGCTAAAGAAAAAGCCAGAAGGTGATTACTTGGAGGACGAGTGGGAAGGAGAGGGTGAGGAGGAAGATGAATATGATGAAGACGGTCACTATTTCGCAAGTTCGAATCCTCCAGTGGCTCATAGTAATTTATCTCGTACTACTTCTGCCGGTAAGTCGGTTCGGACAAGCCGAGTTGAGAACGACGCCGTACCTCCCTTAATCACCATCAAGGATCCACCCCCACCACCCCCGTCTGCTGCTGCTTCACAGAAATGAGTGAAAGTGGAAAGTCTCAAAAGTAATTGCGTAAATCTTGAATTTTAACTGGGAGCATATAATTAAACTTTTATGACTATCTTTTGTATAATTTTATCTTGGAAGTGTAATAAAATCAAACAAACTTTTTACTATAGGTATGAGATTTGCGAATCATGTTTGAAATTCTAATTTACCTAACTCAAGAGTATGAGTTCACGCATTTTTCATTTGTGAATATGATTCAAATGATATAGTAATACAAATATTTTACAAAATCAATTTCCTAATTGTTGACTATCCACACAGTAAAAGTTTTCAAATTCCAACTGGCAATGAGCGACTTTCAAAAATGTAGGAAAAGCATTTCATTCCATTTCTAACAAATAGCGATTGTAAGTTTGATTTGAATTTGAACTTAGCATTGATGAAAACAATTTTAGACCTTTTCCTGTACAATTTTTCTCTTCATCAACTCATTTGAATTTGCTTCAATGCAAAGTAATACTAATCATCAGTTCATTTCATGCTAATTTTCAATACTTTTGTGTGCAAATTAGTTTCAAAACTATTCAAATTTCACACATTCTCGCTTCGAGTAGAATTTTGATTTTCAAATCCAATTCGATTCTGATTTGAAACTAGAACGTGTCCATTCCAGTCTCATCATCGTTTCTTAAGTGTCAGTTTTTAAATTTTGAACTTGCCGGGCAGTAAAAGTTTTTGATCCTGAAGACGTTCCGTACACAACTAAACTTACCCATCATGTTTTTATTGATATTTGAACAAAATGGTGAACTTTTCCCAGTTCCGCTTTCCTTTTCCAATCACCACGACCAGGTGGACATTGATTGACATTGACAATGGAAGAGCCACTGTCACTCCACTAGGGTCAGTCAATGAAGGGAGGATAAAACATGTCAAAATAAAAACTTCAACCCTTTTTCATTTCATCTTTTCTTCTATAAAAACAGATCCCACTAATCTCAATCTCGTTTTACTAACAACCAAATAAAACGCTCTATTTCCACGCAATAAAAGATGAAAAGAAAAATGGGATCAATCCTTTCCTCACCAAAACCAAACCACAGGAAACGGACCAGACCAGACCGAGCCTTTGAGACATGCGAATAAAGACAAAAACTACCAAAATAAACTCTTTTTATTAGGAAGGAAAAAGTCAAAGCCATTTAAAAACCGACCTAAAGTCAATAGACGCACGTGAGACGCCAGTTAAAGTCAATATTATCCTTTGCCGAATGAATAAGAAATAGTTCATAGCCCGCCGCAGGTGGTCCTTTTCATCCGCTTTTATAAATTGCGGTTGGTGCAGTCAATCAGTCAGCTAGACAGAAGGATTTAGTCCTTTTCTTTCAACTGAAAGCCATTTAAATCCATTTTTCACCTGTTCCTAACCATACGCTGTATTTACTCTGCAAATTATCAGCATTTAAAACGGATTTCTAAAGAGAGAAAGAGAGAATCCTTTCATTTCTTTCGGGGAGCACGTGTAACACGTTCTTCTCAAATGAATGGGTTGAGGAGACGAGAGTAGTAGGAGTTGTAAGGAAGGGCCCACCAAAAATAAGCGAAAATCTTCCATTTTTTCTTCAAGGGATCATCCCCTTTCATTTCACATCCAACATCTAACAACGCAAAATTTTCTTTGCCCTTCTTGAGTGCATTTTTCCTTAGTTTTCTAAATACTGCAATGTAATCAAGTCAACTCAAAACGCTCCCTATCACCCCATTCAACTGTCTTGTTTGTGTTCGGATGATTCTCTTCTCTCTCTTGATCCGAGAGATGAAGAAAGAAATCGACAATGACTTGACTCTTTTGTCCGTATCGTCGTCATCAACACAAGTCATTTTTTTTTACTTAAATTATATATGTATCCCTGTCTCTCTCTGTGCTTGTATGCTTCATCCCATTCTGCAAAATATTTACATGCAAAATAAAATGACCTGATTCTCCGGTCTAGAAAACGTTTGAGGGCTCACACAGATGAAAAAAAAAGTTTAATACAATCAGGAGGAATGGATTTAAACTAGCATTTAATAAAGTTTGCAATCCTCGAAAGATATTATAGCAAGTGCAAGTGCGTCTTTGATGATGTTGATAATAATAATAATGATAATGAAGATTTTCTTTGTGGATTGTCGATAAAATTAGAAATAGGACGGGTTTGTTACATTATACCCATGTGGAAACAATGGCACTGCTTGCTAAAGTTGTGTTTGCTCCTATTCGTCATTATTATTACAAACACATCAACAAATCATTATTATTATCATCCTTCTGAACAATTAAATGTATTTTGGAATTTTAATGGAAAAATGGTAGATACAATTGAATGAAGCTGATGAGACTTGAATTGACAATAAAAAATGAATTGCCCCCAGCTGAAAACTTCCTTTAACACGGTTAAATTTTATCGGTCTCACCTTACCCCGATAAATATTTTGGGACATGGCATCGGCCAGGATATGTGTGGAGGTGACCATATATGAGATTCGAGTTTTTACTTGTTAGTGTAATGGACAGGTGTCTATATGTCAAGTGGATGTGGGGATGTCGATATGTCGAATGACAATAAAAAATGATGACCGGTGGCCACTGCGCATGCCGAATTTCCCACTCCCGAAAGTGTGATTATGATTGAGTTGAGATTGTGATCATTCCAAATTGAATTGAGGGGAAGATGAGGGAGAGCGGCTCTAATCACTAATCTAGAGGAGATGAAGGAGATAAGTCCCTGTAATCAAGCGAGATAATAATTATGTTTCAAATAGATTAGGTACGTACTTATGTTATGTATGTGTCGGAGAAGCGGTGATGGGGACGCCGGCGTAAGGGAAGAAGGCGAAGACTCACTGCTGGGATAATGGGCGATCAATTGTTAAAATGTTGCTAGATTTCTCCCCTTTTGCTAACATGTCGTGTTGGCGGCGGTGGTGGTGATGATAAGGCTTTTTATAGAATTGAGAATCAAGTGATTTGAAAAGGAAGACGCTTTTTCAACAATTTCAATAGCGGCTCAAGAATTGAAGTGTGGATGGATGCGCCATAAAAAACACAATGTATGTGCCGGGGTAGTAAAAATCTGTTTTTAAATAGGGAAAACATGCAAAAGAGTTTATTTTAGGGATGATATGCGCTGATGATAACGCTCTTGGGTTGTTAAAAATGTCGTCGTGGTTGAGAGTGATGTTGGCGGAGGTCCCCTTTTTTGCAGGTTTGCAGGCATGTCAGAAGAATATTGGTTGATTAACAAAAAGTGGTGAGATATAAAGCGATTAAATTCTTCCTGCCCGAGTCTCAATCTCAATTTGACAGTGAACTTGGAGCGATCTACAATAGCTCATTCGTATCGTAAAAGACGTTGGAAGAGCCCGGTGTATTAAAAGTGTTTCCTCTGATTGATCTCTCTCTCCAACTATATTTCTCAGTTTAGTTCCCAAAACTTTGTTCAAACTATATTAATTGAGTTAATATTTTGGCAAATTCGTGGGTGGGTGAAAAAAATAATAAATTATTTCGTTAACTAATCTGTCACAGGCGGTGACAGGTTTCTTATGCAAGTTTGTGGGTGGTTTTGCGGCATACCTCTTCCCTCGTAAAACGTTCCTTGCGGTGTTAATTACTATATTTATCATTTTTAAATCATTTTTTTAGTGAAAATAGTGAAGTGAACTGGGATTTTTGGAAGGTACGAAAAAGTTAAGTTTGAATTTGGAATTTCTAAAAAGTCAGGTAAATACGATTATACTTTAATGAACTATTACTTTTTACAAAATTCAAGGCGTTACAGGGGGCTTCACTTGCGATAATTGTTTTATGGGCTGGTCTTTGTAAATCAATAAAATGTTATCAAAATATTATCATTTCAGTGCTTTGCACCCGAAAAAGTGACATTCGTACGGATTTATTACTTAACTAAACAGATCGAACAATTTTATCATACCAGTATGAAATAGATTATTACATAAATTAAGCAAAATATGATGGAATGCAGGTTGTAGTATATTAAATTATTCAACTGACATTTTAAATCTTTTTTAAATTGCAACCGTCTAATTTTCATCGGAACAGATTTGATATTTTTATTAAATTTCTGAAGAATATGTTTGCATCAAACATTACGACTCATTTTATCTCTTTTAGAAGAAACCATTGATAGCTAGGTTTAACTTTAATATTCACTTGTTGCTCCCTCCCGATCATGATCTTGAGGATGACAAAGGGATTTTTATGATGATTTTTTTGTAAGTCACACGTAGCATCATCATTGTCAGTAAGCACAAATCAGAAATACGCAGCAATAACATAATAGTAAAAATTTACTCCCTCCCTTCTACTCCCACAACAATAGCATAATTTTAGCATTTAAGTTACCATTTCACTTTAAAATATGTGTAGCTATTTTTCTGCAGCTGACAGACAAGCTGGCATGGCAGGAGTCTGAAATAACTTTTTCCACTTGACGAGCTAAACAAGAGAGACTGATACTTCAATCTAGATGAATGAAATGGCAGAGAAAACAGACTCGTTGCATTGTTCCCTTCTGTGGGAACATAAAAAATAGGAGTGTAATGAAATGTAGGGAAAAGTATAAGAAGGGAAAAGGGGGCTCATCTCCTAATTGCATGGTCCAATAATTATCATTATCATTCATGTTCAGTTGTTAATGCTCATGATCATCATCATGATCATTTGAATGACTTGGTTCAAAATTCTTTGAAATAAAATTTTTCCGTTTGCAAAAAGACTTTAAAAACGAGAAGTGTGTTCCTTCATATCTTTCTTGATGATTTCACAATGGAATGAAAATAGGCACAAGTGCATGTTCAATAAACCCATTCACACCTTCAATTATAAACCAACAGACAAACAAGTATAAACCAATTGTGATATTTTTCGAGGACGACAGATGTGACTTAAATGCTTCCTTCTCCAAAAATCAGATTTGATTATAAAAAAGTAAAAAGTAAAATTAGAAAATGAGAAAGAAAACCTTTTTTCTTCCACCCACTTACGTACATGCTCCCGAATAATAAGAAGAATGACTTAAGTTTGAGGTTATGAGAGCACTCCAAATTTTATTATATACTTAACTTGTGAATATGTAAAATAGACGGCAGACAAGACGCCACCTGTCATCCCCACCCAATTAACTTTTTATCTTTCTCTTCAACACAGCACAACTTGCTTTTTTCTTTCTTTTAACTTTCATTTAATTTCCCTCAAAAAAACAGCATAACTTTCAAAAGGGAAGTGTTCTAAAAATAATTTTCTCTTTTAAAAGCAAATTGCTCGTGTTATTGGGTCCTCGGGAAAAAAAGAAACCGTTGATAATCCACATACTTAGGCTTTAGTTTACTGACTCACTGATACCGAAATTAAAAGTAGGGCATGTGTGAGCCAACCACGGACTCTCGGGCTCCAAATCTCATTTTCGAAACAAGAGAAACAGGTGCAGGCAGGCATACATGACATATCCGTCATTTGCAAATTGCATCGAACGGAAATTCCAATATAAAAAACTTAATTGCTAATCAATGCCGAAATTTCCTATTAGTTTTCTTTCCTCTAGGCAAAATAGAAACAATGTCATGCAAACATGCAAATCTCAAATATGCGGCCGCAGTAGCCACTGGTAATCAATATCACATCAGCATTCATTCTTCGTCATTCTCATCATCATCAGTAGTGAAAGACCCCTGACGTGAGTAATATAGTCATTTACTACCACCTTCGTCCCCTCTCCTTCCCTTCGTCAATTTCTTTTTTGGTCCCGGTCACATCTTTAAAAAAACGAATCTCATTCCATTACTCAGCATGACCAAAATTAAGCGGTGGATGACCATCCATTTCAAACATCATCATTTCATTTCATTCGAATTCAAGTTTAAAAATAGAAACAAAATATCTTTAGCAAAGAAACAGAGATGAGAGGGGGATTGAAAAAAATAAAATTAAGCTAGAGATAGCATTTTCCCTGACAGAATGAGTGATTAGCTGAGGTTTTCATGTCCGCCTCGGGTTAATGGCTTTGATTTAGCTATAGCACATATAATATGTAACTTGTTAGTGACCAATTTGGATTGATGATGATGGTGGTGGGACGGAAAAATTGTAATTAAGTAGAAGTTTCTAAAATGTGCATCCTGGTAATAACGATGGAGGACGGAGGACACGCACTTAAAATATTATCCTTATCCTTAGTCAATTGTCCATCTTGACAAATAAGCCATAAATATTACTGTAGTTAGTTAAATTCGGGCCTGAGTATATTGTGTCACCTGCGGCTTCAGGCGTAAAGAATTTTTCCCCTACTGCTCGGCCGTGTCCAATTTATTTTTTAAAATGTGAATAGGCCAGTTCAACAAGTGAGATTTTTTCTTCAGATTGACACTATTTCTGTGACTTTGCTTGAGGGCAAGTTCTTATAAAAGCGTTTTGATTTTATTTTTTGCATCGGTGAATGAGTGGGATGAATAGGAGTGAAATGAGATGGTTGATGATGATATGACAATGACAATGATTTTATGATGATGATGACCCATCCCAAGCTATTGTGTTGTTCGGGGCCCGAAATATATAACGAAACAAGTGCAGTCCCCCAAATAAGGGGAATGTGGGTCACACACATGGGATGATTTGATGACCATTGTCAAAGATGTGGTCAATGGCCAAAACTTTAAAAAAAATAAGAAATTTATCAAGATTTCTTTCTTTTCTTTTCAATCTTAGATTGCCCC
>JAQGAI010003242.1:0-11028 GCA_034696905.1 Lepidocyrtus violaceus
TCATTGCGACCGGACCGCTGCTGCACTTATTCATTGGCATAATTTTTGTTCAGGGTATGTAGTGAATTCAGGTATTCATGATATGATGGACTAACGATAACGATATAATCCATGAGCTTAGCTGGGTCGGTCGTCGATGTATTTTAGTGAAGAGCCGAGCCGAAGCAGAGAAGAACAAAAAAAACATTTATTTATTTTTATGCAGTTGAAAAGTTGACGAACTCAACTCTGATGCAGTCTTCTTTCCTTCGAGTTTTTTTGTTCTTATCAGTTTTCTCTTCATATCCCGTTTAAATGTTCTTGACTCTCTCTCTCCCGAGTCTCGACTCGACGCATTCAGCATAAGAATGTAGTTTAGAAATAAGTCGATTGTTGTTTTATGCAAAGTAGGTATGTTCAAAAATAAAAATTCCTTCTGGGCTCTTGATTCAGAGTTTGAACCAAGAAGCCAGACTAGAACCCGAACCCAAAACCTACCAACAACCAAATAGATTTTTAAAAATGTGTCCCTGCTCATTCATTTGACTAGGAATTTACCAAATAACTTTTTCAAATGATAGGTAAAATATATTTAGGCAATTCGGTAAGTAAAAAATGTCCTTCAGTCCATGCAAATCCAATTTTAAAACTTTGCCAATCCATATTAAATCTTATTTTAGTTAGTCATTTACTTTGCTAGCAGCATCATCATCGTTAAAGAAATGTGCTTACTCTAAAACTATCCATCAATTTATGTGCATTAAATTATTATGTAAATTTTTCTACGGACGGACGAGGACAGGATGTCAAGTTCCTTTTTGCAAGTTAATGCAAGATAAAAAAAAGTGATACGTGGGTGCTGACAGTGACAGCAGCTTGCTTGACATAATCAGAAAAAAATAGTTGTCACATAGTCCAATAGCCATCATCACCACATCAAAAATATCCTTCTCAAGTGCTAGGTGCAACATTTGTGCAGGATTTCACATGAAAAAAATCCCAGTGTCCGTGATACTCCGTACACATAACATTACATAAAAAAATTTGCCAACTCCAGCTCATATCTTACATCCCATTTCACCATCATATCATCATTACCACATTGGGCTGTTTGTCAAACTGGACATAACGTAATTTGTTAACAAGCATAATACTTGTTTTATGTGTTTGGGAACAAAAAAAATTATTACTGTCAAGTTCTCTTCAAATTCCTTTTTCATTGTGCAAAAAAATATAGTACGGAGAGTTGACTGCCATGCCACCAGTAACGTAACGGGATGCTGAAGATCCCCCAAAAAAACTTTGCAAAACACTTTTTTTTAATGACCCCATAAATGTAATCGAGAGACAAAAAGATAACGAAACGGAACAAGCGTATAATGATTACAGTTAGTTGTGTGATTCCTTTTGTAACTTTCGTCATTTAAATACACACATAAATGTTCAAAATTATTTGAGTGATACGATAAATACATAACTTGGTTCAGTGGATAGATAGTGGATCGGATGTAACGTAAACCCCAAACGACCATTATCCAAGTCATTATTAATCGAAAAAGTAAGCCTCGACCAAATAAACCACAACTGAAAGTATCATCTAGTAGGCAGTATACGGATAGATCGGCCTTAACTTTGTTGGAGCGGAGGAAAAAAAATTAATGTCAATTATCTGATTTTTTTTAAACTCAACAATTCGACTCTCTTCCCATTTGGCCATTGATTCCCAGAAGAAGAGTTATAACCAGCCATAGAATAGGGAACATTTTTTTTTGGTGAAGTAAACAAAGTTACAAAAGAAGGTATGTGGGACAGATATATATTTTTGCATGAAAAAAATTTCTGAGCTCATGTTATGTCATTTCATTGCATATTAATGAAATGGGTTTTACAATAGGTTTAGGTTAATGGGATTTGGGAAATAAGTGGATTTTGTAGGTGGCCGGTGCGGTGGTGGCTGTTTTGTAAGTTGGAATCGATTGGAGCTCACTAACTAGACTGGAGGTATTACTGTTGTGAGTAGGTGCGGTGCGGGATCGCATACCGAACTGTACTGTAACGGGGTGCTACGTATTTTACATATTTTTTTTTAGGAAAGGGTAATAGGAATAGGCCATATCTCTATCTCCATTTGAGTTTTATCAAGGAATTCTTCAGACACTGTCTATTGTCATTGTAATTATATGCCAATAAAACTGCATTGTTCTATATAGTTATGTCATATCTCGTATTTTGTTTAAAGCGTCAGCTCTTTATCTTTATCAAAAAGGTTGGAAGGGAAGAAGGGAACTGATTGGGATGATGATGTGAGCTGGAGTAAAGTTTTTGTTCTTTAAAAAAAGAGTAAATCAAGTGCATTCTGTTCTATTTTGCTGAATTTTTTTTTTTTGTATGAAAATGTAAGTTAAATAGGTAGATTCTGATTTCTTTTGTAGCGTGACGTGACTGAGCTTTAATTGCATATGATTATGTATTGAAGTTTATATTCTTGAATGGTTTAGGAGTTGGCTTGGGCAAGGCCGTGAGAATTTTCAGGTGTAATTAAGTTTGTTTTGAAATATTTAAGAGAAAAAGTTTTAATCATGTTTTTTTTTTAATTCCCTGTCTCATTTTCAGATCCAGTTGCAGTTAAAAGGCCAGACAGATCACGTGACCGCATAAAGTCAATATAGTCAAAGAATACAAGATGCTGGACAACGAGCGAGCGGTTTTGAAGGGGAATGCGGAGGAGTTGGCAAACCTACTTACAGAGAATGTCCCATCCCTCCTTAGCCACTATTTGGGGAAGGATGTTTTGACTGAAGGGGAGAGGGAAACGATTGTAAGTAGAAGTAGCTAGATTAAATAAAGTCGATTTTATTATTTTCTAATTAAAAAATCATGAACATTGCTCACTAAAAAAATATTGTAATTAAATTGCAGATTTCCGCCGGCTCCGCCCATGAAATCAATCTAAAGCTATTCGAAATCCTTTCCGACAAGGAGGGCATCTCCCTGGAGGACATCATCGAAGGACTGAATGCAACGGAAAATTTCTGCGTCTCAAAAGAGCTCCGGAGCCTCCTCCCCGGGAGGGACTCCGCCGCTGACGAGGACTCTCTTCAGAAAGGAGGAGCCGGGGATCAGATTGAAGACGTGTCCTTAGTTGCCGCCGCCTTGGTGGACGAAGTTATCTCCACGGCCAAAGATAAGACAAATTACTCGGAGGAGGAAGATGGTCAGCAAGAAGAAGGTGATGACAGTGGGAATATGGATGATTCGCAATTCGACGAAATGGCAGTAGCATCATCATCATCCCCTGTCAATAATGAAAATAGCCCTGGCTCAAACGTGGAGGAGGAAGAGGAGCTCTCCCGAAAGGAAGAGAATCTGGTGGAGGCCAGCGTAGAAGTTCACAAAGAGGAGGAGAAGGAGAACGAGGCTCCACCGGAAGAGGTTCAGGAAGAAGAGGAGCAAGAGACCATTGATGTTCCAGACAGGGGGGTCAAGTTCCATGAAAACGTCGCCACCATCATCGACGACGACGCCAATCACCACCACTACGATACCGATGAGGATACAAAGGAGGCTCCCGAGGACTATCAAAGACATGGAGTGGACGCTCCAACCGAGTCCGAAATGGAGGATGTGGATAATATCGACATTGAAAAGGAGTTTGTGATGCCGACCGAAGCGGAAACCAACAATAATGGGGTGTCAAATGGCATAAGTAAGATGGAGTCCAACGAGATCATCTTGGATGGGGAGGAGGAGACCAATAATAAGGTGAACGGGACTGCCTCCTCAGTAACCTCCACCGGGGACGAAGGTCTTGACTCAATCATGGCCAGGAATGCGCTGGTCAAACAGCAGGTTCAAATGTTCGAGAAGAGCTCGCCCGGCCAGGGGACGGTCAAGTATAATTTTAAAACGCCCTCCTCAGTAAAGAAGGAGGAGGCGGCGGGGGAGGTGAAGTCTGATGGGACCAATGTCAAGAACTTGAAGAACTTTTTCCAGAGACTGTCCACGACCAAGCCAGAGAGTGCCACTCCGCCTTCAGGTACAACAAGAAATTCAAAAACTGATTGATTGACTGATTGAAACTTCCGGTTTCACAAATAAATATAATGACAAAATCAATTTCTGTTTTTTTATTTGCAGCTGCGGTGAAACCAGTTGGAAAGTTGAAGGTCACCTTCCCAGCCTCTTAAACTGCTTCCACTGTTTAAAAAAACATTCCTTGTTTGTATAAATATTGTATATTAATTAAACTACTGTATTCATGTCAGTTACTGCTTCAAAATTATTTTCTTGATAATTAAGTTACTATCTATATCTGACAGTCAGTCCAGTCACGCCACGTATGAAATGAAAATTACAACAATTTAATACTTTAAGTCAAGTCATGTCATTTGCCATAAAAGCATCACACAATCCAAAAAAAAATACCAATTAACCATTTTTGTTAATTTTTGCTTATCGTATAAATAATCCTTTATTAAAAAATCTATATTTTCTTTTCACATCAAATAACATACTTAACTATCCCAAAAATTCAGTCTGTATTATTATTAACGGTTAATTATAATTATAATTATAATTATCATTGTATTATGTATTCTTATGAGTTGTTCGAAATTATAAGCGCATCACCGGAGCAGAGAGTTGAAATAAAAATGTGAAAAATATTTTATAAAAATTTAATTAAGATGAGCAGTTTTTACGAGTTTTTAATACTTCCGTATTCTCACAACTTTCAGAATTGTTTGATATGAGCCATACTTATATTTGTAGAGGTAAATGAAGCCTCCAAGAATCGCTGATATGGAAAGGATGACTCCGAAAATGATTCCGGTTATGGTTCTCGTTGAGCAGCAACCTTCTCCAGGGTCAGCCTTATCTAATGGATATGGGTCGAGTTTGTTGGGCTCATCTAAAGGATTTTTGTGGCTTGGGCTGTAAAGATCACGAAAAATTAAATGTCAAAGGTCAGATCATTTAGTCAGAGTTAATCATCATTGTAGGCTGTTTGATTTTCTACACTTACGAAACATTATTTTTCCTGTCCCGAGCCACAAATGTTATTGCTGGATAATAATTCGCAACTACGTAGGTCAAATATTGACCATTTTCCGCTTTCCCACTCGCGAAAGACATGCAGAACTCTGTGGTGGAGTTCCAAACAATTTGCTGGAATTCGTCTATGAACAAACATGGCATGATTCACACGTGTCTTGGTTAACCACATCATCCACTTCCAACTAATTTTATATGCTGATTTTTAATGAAAATTAGATTAAATAATTAATTAGCATGTATGTATGTACCGGTTTTAACTGTGTCCTTCCTTCGAGCTCCATCAAAGTTGTAATTTTCTCTTTGTTTGTACCACAGATTGAGAGGGACTTCCGGGGAAAGTTTACCCTCCTCCGTTATGAGAAACAAGGAGCTTTCTCCCAAGCCGACTTGTCTGGACCCGATAAAATTCTGTTCGATTTGGTTGACCACCCCGATTCGATTGAAAGCTTGGAGACCTCTCTCAAGCAAGTAGTCGGCCCAGTTTTGGCTAACTTTGCATATCTGAAAAAGAAAGCGTTCAGTATTACAAATCATCAAATGAGCAGTTTTAGTAATTTTATTTTGAAAATACTTAGCAAATTGTTTGAAATGTACGCAAAAAAATCGTTATATTTTTTACATCTTTGTTAAGTCGGAGTGGCTGGGATCCATGAGCCTCTCTGTATTTATTGTGGATGTTTAGCCAAGCCTTTCTCCAGGATTTTGGAGTATCAGATTTTATCTAAGCATGGAATAAATCGTAAGTAAAATAACAAGAAGTTCGGTTAAATTGAATTAATTTACATTCAAAAATCATCATGACTTGTCTTACCTCCAGCTTCTCCCACCAGCCCTCAATATTCCGGGAAACTATTGCTGCGTTTACGTCTGCCTCAGAAATGACTGGTCTGGATGTATATGAAAGATATTGAAAGACATGCTAATATTATTAATTACACCAGGTGATTGGAGTCCATTAGAAAATACCTTGAACAAAATATTTACGGTAAAACGTTTTCCGAATAAAAGTTCTTCCATCCCCTCGCATTCCCTGCTTGGTAGTAATTGGCCACGACGAATGTTATGAACTGGTTTTTCTGTAGCTTCCTGGTCGAGTACGCTGTCCCCATTTGCGTTGTCTCCTTCCACAAAAGTTGCGTCAAGTGACCTGATTGTAATTGATGAATCAATTAGTAGTGATTACCATTTTCAATCGAGCCCAGAAGTTATAATACAACTTCAATTATATTATACCTTACACTTCATTACCTATTTTCGCGTCAGAAGCGGAAGTTGGCTTTCTCTTGGTCGTGTTAAAGTCATAGTCTTTGATTTCCTCATACCATAAAAGAACAGCGTAATGGGATGGAATAGTCTGGACTACGGAGCTAGTCATCGTGGTGTAGTAAAGATTCTCTCCAATTCCAGCCGCATGCGCTTCCGGGTTATGCTCAAAGTAGACGGAGAACCTTCCTTGGCTGTCCAGAGTGTCCATGGTCAGTTTCATGAGATGATCAGCATAATACTGACTTATTGCCGAGAGCTATTCCAAAAAAATACCAAACAATGAAAAACAGTTTTATTACAATTAAAAAAAAGTAATTATAGCATAATTAGTTTGCTTGCATTATAAATTTTTATTTACAGTATCGTTCAAAACTAAAGGAGGAGTTTTGTGAAGGGATCGAAAGAAATTGTGCGTTTCCAGAGACTGCTCGATCCACTGCCGACTGGTGGTGATGGCAGTCTGTAAGTCAGAAAGATAAAGTCAGACAGAGTTATAGGAGTAACTTTTTTGATATTTTTTAAACATATAAGTTACGTAGATAATTCCTCCTTTAAAATAGGCTCGGTTTACCTTTGTGGGTCCCTTTCTTCTATTGCCCGTTTTCACTCCTTGAGTATCTGCAGCCTGAACATCATGATTAGTTGGGAAAGGTATGCATAAATTTATGCAGTAAAGTGAAAATAAGTGTGAAACGAATTTCATGATAAATTAAAGTTAAAAAAATAAATGTGATTGGGCCAAAAGGAGCCAAGCTGAAAATGAAGTATGTTGACAGCTTATATGATCGATGAAAAATGCATAAAATCATTAATGATTTCTGGAGTGTCTGGAATAGATTAGTGTATGAAATGAAATGTCATTTGATTAACAGTTTATTATTATTAAGCTGGAATGTACGAGCTTCATCACTAAATATTGTATGCAGCTGATTTATTGGCTTTTTTCTTCCATGAACTGCATAAACCGATAAGGATGTGAGTTTTGTACCGATCACCACGACGGCTTCACTTCCGGTTTCATTCAATCCCTTTTCCTTCTTCAGTGCAGTATTTTTCCTTTTCAATCACATTCAAAGCAGAAAAATAGATTAAGTCGGAAAATCATAAGTCTATTTATGCATAACAATTATCTTTTGGCTTGAATTATAATATTTTTGGAGGAAATATGTACATATTTAGTTAAAAATGTGAATGCTCTAAATTGAGTTTGCTCAATAACAGTTTGCCCCAAAGAATGCGACTCTTCATCTCATGACATGACTCATTCCTATAATTAGTCAGCTCCTAATCGCGAATCGCGATCCATTCTGTCAACAGACTTTTTTTTATTGTTTGCTTTGCTGTGAGGTGATATGATGATGTCTAATCCATGATATTTGCCGATATCACAACAAAACAGTTAAACTTACATACATGCGTATTTATCTGAAACTGTACTTTTAGACTTTTATCCTGTCGTAAACCATATTATTGTACTTTGCAACATCATCATCAGTCTTCATCGGTAGTCGGTCACATATGAGCGTAACTCGAGTCGACATCAACCAAACCAAACATTATGTCATGTTCTTTTAATCAAATCATTTTGTTCTTGTATAAAAATTACATTTGTTTCGTAATGCCAATAACTGGGCTTTGATATGATATGGATGTGTAAAAAGTGGTGTTCCCTCCCATATATACTTACGTACGTACGACATTAATCACGACATTACCAACACCAAAATATACATGAATCCAGTAGCAAAAAAACGAATCCAGAGAATGAATGCTCATGGCTCATGAATCAATTAATATTTGCAAAAATGCATAAATCTTCACTCACGAGGAAAAAAAGTGCATACCTACATATTTGTGACTTCGCTCGTGGCAATTTATTGGTACCGGTGGTGTGACATTCATGGGTTATGTCTGATTTAATCAATGAGCTTCTGAAATGTTTATCGAGTCTGTAGTCTGCATACCATGTCAGACATGCTGTTTGAATTTGCATGAAAGTTTTTACACATAGTTCAAACTCGACTTGAATTGAACTTAAATTTTGCTTTCATTTGATAATTCATTTAATTATTTTTTTTAAATACTGATGACGATATCCCTAATAAAATGACAAGGTCACATATTTGATTTTGCATAAACAAAACCGTGACATTTGCAATGTTCAGAGCACTGCACTGTTAAAACACGCAAATGGATGATGATGATACAATTAAATCAACTAAACCTAAACCATTTTCCGACAGAAAACACAAAGCTCAAGAGTTACAAATCCATGATAAGAAAATTAAACAATCCCAATCTCGTTTAAATCCCGGTGACGAGTGAGCAGAATTTAAAAAAAAAGGAAAATTGTGAAATGTTTGCCGAAATGGTAATCCCAAAACTGCCATTTCCCGGATTAACGTTAATTATGATTAGCATTTCCAAAGACCAAAAAAAGTGAACGTACCGAATATGGTAAAAGGTGTGTGCCTTTTTGGCTCTTCCAATCTTATCATTGTAATTTGCAGATTTGGAACAGAACAGATTACCTTTCTACCTGTTAATTTAGCTGGCTTCCCCATTTCACCACAAAAACATGGGATAGCAATGTTTTGTGTGGAATCCCTATTTTTTACTGTTATTTCCATCTCATATTCATATCTCCTTTTTCATTGCCATTAACTGTCATCCATCATCCCATCCCGTCTGTAGGGTAATTGTGTTCCATCACGAAAATGAAATGACAAACCATTTTTTTACTTACTTTTATTGCAGCAAAAAAAAGGGGAGAGAAAATTAAAGCCGGTCAGAAAGCTGATAAGATGGTGATGTTATGTTCCTCATTCCACATATAAACTATGTACTAACTAAGCCCAGCAGTCAACGTCAAATCAGCCAACTGGCCATAAAAACACCATATAATAATATAATGTGTGCACAATGTCAAAGAAGAAATTATCGGATAATCAAAATATCATCGCGAATGCGAATGAATGAATCATTCCGTGTGAGCAGTGCAGCGGAGCTTCCTTACTTTACTCCCTGTTTGTGTTTGTAACAGGATTGCCGTGTCAATTTCTCAGCTAGTCTATATTTAGCCGGCCTTCCGTGTAAACAAGCTTCCAGCCAATTGTCCTTTAAGTTTGGTTCAGCAGCAAAACCAATTTGCAGAAGTTGAGGAAAAGGAGCTGGGAAAACGGTAAGTTTGAGATTGGTCATCATCATACTATGCATAATTTATTGTTATCTTTGTTCCTAAATTTGCTTTTCCCTGTTTGCCTGGCCTATTCCATTAACTTTGCGTGGTTTTTTGGAGGGAATGGATAATGGATTCATGCAAAATAGATATACCTACTTAGGCTAAGCAAGACAAATAGCAAAAACGGTAGAAAGTGGAAATGTCTCGGCAATTACTTAGGTAAAAACATCTTAACTTCAACTCTGGAGCGTCTGGACTGGAAGCATTTATTTGCTTATGAAACAGTGACGGTCCGTAACACGGCATTTGACCGGTAAAAGAATGGGCAACTGCCGAAGACAAAAAAAAGTTCCTTCCTCATCGTTAAGAAAATGAACGTGGGATCTTGACAGCTGCATATCCCTCAATTTTCTAGTTTTATCTTCGTTACACGCACAGGACAAAGTTTCAGGTTCAGTACCAAGTATGAATGCCAAATGTAATTGCTGATTTTACATGGAATAGAATAGAAAGTAAAAATATTTGTTCGTGTTCATCCAAACTTATTTCACATTGACTATGCCTTAAGCTAGCTTCGTGGACTACAGTACTTACATTATGTATGTATTGTTCCAAATTCATGAGCAAACAGCAGCAATCAAAGTCAGCGATGCGGCTTGTTTGTGTTATTGCATTTGCCTGCACAATAGAGTAGAATGTAGGTAATGTAAGGTGCTTTGAGCAGGTATAAACTCAATTTCGGCTCAAATGAGATAATTACATGTTTTAGCGGAATTCCGCTGTTTGGCAGCTATTGTTTTTGTTTGTATTTTTCTAAAATTCCAAATCCCATAATTAATTTTCACTTTACCCCATATTTTCTCATTTTTAATTATCTGTTGGATGCGTGAAACATTTTTGGTAAAATAATTTGGAGGAAATGCCTCCAGCAGGCTTACAACACACCATTGCAATGCTAGCTAGAATTGAATCCGTCCGTTATCATGCTGAAACCACCATTTTGTTTCAAAAACAAAACATTACATTACTCATCCAAAATCTTCAAAGAGCATCTAAAAAGCGATAAAATGTCTATTAACAAAATTACCTACCTACCTTTTTTGATGATTCATTCATAATGTGACCAGCCATCATCATCGCCGGTTAAATCCTTTGTAATAAATAGTGACGACGCATGTTATGGTCCCGTCTCACCCAATAAAGCCTCCGTTTGCATAGCTGAACTCACTACACTTACTACAAATCCAATTTAACTTTGCATGTCAATACATCAATTTTTAATTCTAGAGTAGAACAGTTTAGAACGGAAGTGCGCTCTTATTCATGGCATGCTAGCTAAACCCATTCTGTGTTTTATGATCCGATGGGTACACATACATCCATCATGCTAAACTGTTTCTCTCTTTTATAGTTAGCTCCTTCCTCATACCTATTTTATATCGTGGAGTTGTTTAATGAAAACAAATAGTTTTTGCAAGTTTGCAACGAGGGCAAGGCAAAAGCAGGTTAACTGTAATCCAACTACGAACTCCCGACATTAATTCGTT
>JAQGAI010003243.1:0-11026 GCA_034696905.1 Lepidocyrtus violaceus
CAAAAGAATGAACAGGATGGAATAAAAGCCAAGCCCAAACTACAACAAAGACTTCAAAGTAAGCATTTTCTCGGCTGTTCCAGTGCCACCTTTCAGACCGGCCTTAACTCGTTGAGCAGAGCCTTCGAAAGAACAGAAGGTTTACGTAAGCTCTAAAGATGTCGCATGCGTACAAGCAGCTGCAAACTAGATCATGATCTTATTATGACTCATCATCATATTACAAGACTTAACTTTAAACTTATTACAAGATCAAGATCTTTTGTCTTTTTTTGACAGATAGTTAGTTGAGATTTGAGATATAATGATTAATTTTGAATAAAAGTACAGAAAAAAGGGCGTGTATGAATTAATATTTTATTTAATTGTGTGGCAATTCCATTCCAAGGATAAGCATGAGTGGATTGTATCGAATCTAATGAGGGTAATGTGAGATTACTGATGCTGAAGACGTGACGGAAGTTGGCTTTTATGACTATGCCCAGTAGTGTTCTCCTCAGCAATATTTTGGAACAGGGAATTCGTGGTGGTTTTGACCTTTTCAGTAAAGGCGACAAAAGTTCAACGACATTTTGAACCCGGACTGGACTTGGGCCAAACAATCGCATTATGCAAATTATTCGATATGCTTGAAGCTAAGCCGCGGGACATTAAACTGACGACTGATCGTCTGGCGGTGCGGTGTGTTGGCTGCTATAATCCAACAAGTTGGTTTTTTTAACTATTCGTTTTTTTTTTAAATTTTGAAAAACCGCCGTCGTCATTATTTTGCTTGTTCTCCCTGCTGTTGTGGTGGTTTAGAGAAAGTACATATAATTTTCGCGGGTGTTTTTTTTTGCAATAAGTTGATCCTTGTGAATATTTGAAAATTATCTTTGAGTTGATCATTGATTGTTGATCCTTTCCTTGTGATGTGACTGTCGTAGTTTCCGTTGTATTTTTAATTGTGGTTGTCTATCTTATCTCGACTGTTTTGATTTTCATCTTATCATCCCTCATCATCATCTTATCATGGGTGGTAAACAAAAGCGGGCTGCGAAGCTGAAGCGATGGAAGGAATCCCAAAGTCACCTTCTTCAAATCCAGCAAAGCAAGGAGTCCCTGGGTTCCGAAGCCTCGGAGGACTCCAGCCCATATTGTCATCATGGAGGGAGTGATTCCGGAGGTTGTGGGGATCAGCTGACGGAAAATGACCTGTACAAAATACGAATGGAAATCCTTCGTCAACGGCAAAGGAAAGGGAAGAATAGGCATAGGCTAAACTTCAAATGGATAACAAGTAAGTTTATTAGCTGAAGCAGCTGATAAGAAGAAAATATTAATTAACAATTAAACCAGATTATTTAATATTTAATTGCAAATGTTCATTTATTAATAAACAATAAACTATATTATTATTTTTGCCATTTCATTTTTTAGCCTGGTTCGACCGATTCAGCAAGGCATTTGATCACTGGCCTAAATGGCCCATCTTAATCTTGGTTTCGCTGCTGTCCTTCGTTGGAATGTTTTTCTTGATCCGGAGCCTCGTCCAGATGTTCTTGCCATATGATGCAGTTGGGGCGCTGGACCGAAGTGGGGCGTACACCGGTTTGAAGAACGCTTTGCCAGGACCGATTTACAAGACGATTGTTCTCATAGATTATCTTCTCACTTCGGCCACCTTATCTTGGGACAAGATGACTTTTATCATGTATCCACCGGAAGAAGCACACCAGTCTAACCGCAAAAGTCAATACTCCTCATGGTAGAAGTAGAAGAACTGTATCGTCGGCCTTATCAAGATGATATTATGCTTCTGTTGCTTAAAATGTTTATTTTGGATTTTTGCATAAAACGAGTATTTCTGCCGGCCAGGCTTTGTCTGAACAGTTACTATAAAATATAAATGTTAAACATTTTTGAAAAGTGTCGAGCGAGATTCAGGATAAACCCTAATAATTATTGTTATTTACTCTATGTGAGGTTATGTCACCTTGCTTATTTATTGTGTACTCTATAATGTTATGCAGTTATGCACTGCACCTGTTGTAGTTTTTATTACCGTTACGTTATTTTTCAAAAATAAATAAATGCCCATGTCGGTATCTGAAGAACTATATTTTTAAAACTAGGTCAGACCGGACCACTCTACTGAATCAAGTTAATAAGTTTTAGTTTTAAGTGTCATATTATCATTGTTAACCATTTTCCAACGTAAAATAGTATATTATGCATGCGCGGTAGGGAAAATGTTGCATGAAGTCATTCATTTTGCTGTATGACATAAGAAACAAGATTAGCTTGTGGAACCGATTGTTCATGCCTCTTGAGCATTTTATGAATTATGAAATGAAAAAAGTTACCTGAACATACCTACTTATTCCTATGACTCATGACGTGACACCAGATTTTTGCAACCTTTTCGGGTAGTTTACCCCATCTTAGAAAGTTAGAACCTAGCGAATTTAATTGAGCCGAGTCAGTCTTCTTTTAGTTTTTCATCAGATAACTTCAACTTGTGCGGGGCAAAATGCGACAGAAAAGACATTCTCAGGGCGATCATGCCTCCCATAAATATAATTGTGCCGATTACGATCATCTTCTTCACCATTATCATCCTTCCAATAGCTTCTAGCACTGAACCGGAAGTAGCGGCAGCAAAAGTAAGGGAAGATTGTGCAGATAGTGAGTATGCAGAAGAAGATAAGGAATACGAATATTATTATTACGATGATTACTACGATCCCCTGACATCAATTAGCGGACCTAGTGATTTAGAAAACAAAGAATTAACCAATTCAAAGGAATTGACTGCTGGTTCTGTTAATGGCGATCAAGTTCTTCCGGAGGAATTTTTGCGACAACAAACAAGGCGTCCCCTTAAGTTAGTGGCTGGTCCGGATGGTTTATATTACGCCGATGCCAACACGCTTTGGGACAGACTTTCGCAGAGACTCCGGACGTTAGTGGCAAACTTCCAGAATAAAGTCTTTCAATATAACGATGTTGCCATTCTGCTAATCCTGATTTTAGTGACGAGCATTCTCGTATTCACGGCTGCCGTTTTTACCTTCATGTTTGGCCCATTGTTTACTGCGATTGTGGGATTAGCTTTGCCCTTTGGATTATTGATCCTTGTTGGGATTCCGATATTAATGCTGAAACCTCAAGTGCTGCAGTCAGCTCTCCTTGGCTAAAAAGTGCAGCTTTAGCAATGTTCTTCGGATTCTCAGCTTACCCCAGTTGGGAGAATGTTTGTGAAAATGGGATTTGCAAAGTGTGCTTTACGTCATCATCATAAAAAGTCGGGTTATTTATCCTCCCCCACTTTTCAAGACATTTTAGCTATTTTTCTATTGTTGTGGCTGGGTCTCGCTGTGGTGACCGTGGCGGAAGAGGGGGAAGATGTCTCCTTCTTGCGCAATGAAAATTCTAGCTTTAGTAGTAGTAATAACGATACGCTTACGCAACCCGGTATAAAAAGTGAGCCAAGTCTGTCCCCTTCTCGTCACCTAACGGTCACGAAAGGATCTTCACGAACCATAGCCACATCCACCGTTAGACCCTGGCCTAGTCACAACTTTTTCAGGTCCATCCTGTCCAAATCGGATAATATTGTTGGGGTTGGTGGGAGCCAGCTTGGCAAAGAGAATAGGGGAATAGTAAGTAGGTCGAGTTCTACGCTAATTGACCACAACTACGAATCTGGAGGTCAAGACAAAGAAGCCAGTCACAGACCTCACTTGAAAAGATTACAAAATTCAAGAAAGCGAATTAAAAATCGGGTTGATGCTAATTCTAATGCATTTGGCAAATATCAAGCTCGGAGGAGGGCGTCAATCCAGGGAATTAGTTATTCCAATAAAAGTGATCAACTTGCTATGGAGGATGATTCAACCAATTCAAGCGTATCCACTTTAAAAAACGCTTCAAAGGCAGAAGAAGGCCAAGAAAATAGAGATAAGGCACGCTCCGTGGCAAAAGCTATTGTAATGACAATCTCCACTAAAGCCAGCTCAAACGGAAGTAACGCCAACTCAGACAGAAAATTCTATAACTCTTTGTCCCAAGAGGAACAAGGGGATATCCAAGTCAATTCACAATTCCAACGTGAGCAAAACGAAAATGCGATTTTCCTATCCAGGGCCAGCTCAACAAATTTAAACGGGAGCAATAAAACGGATGAATATTCACACATGGATAACTCGGAAGTGGGCTTCCAGTATGAAATAGTGTTGCCACCTCCAACTCCATCCTCAAGGCCGCCTCCACCAACATCATCATCATCATCCCTATCATCTGAATCGTTTTCATCCAACGCTCCCAATTTTATAAGTACCTCTCTGCTCTACATCCCCTCCACAACTGCTGTATCGACAACATTCCGAGTTACTCCTTCTTCTAAAAACTCAAGTGGAAATCCCAATAACAACGATACCACTTTAGAAATTTCGACATCCTCAGCTGTCAGCACAACGTCTGCTAATGATGCCTCTTCAGAAAAAGCCACTACTACTACAACTACTCCTTTCCCATTATCCCCATCGCACAATGAGAAAACTACTTCAGCCCATTCCGTAGCCAGCTTCCACACAACGACCCACTCCTTTCCCTCCCACTACCAAAGTAACAAAAGTAATGAAAGTCTCCACTATCTCCAGTCTCATCCAACAACACCCACGCAGCCTTCCCAATTAAATGGAGATGGAGGAAACAGTTTCCAAAAACCGGAGGAGCCGCAAACCTACCCAGCCAAGAATAGGAATGAAATTCACACAGAGCTTAAGGGAGAGAAGGAGCTGTCATCATCATCATCATCATCCTCACTACTATCAGCAGCGTCTATGTTTCCAATGAAAATAAATCACAATTTTGGCAATTCTTCTATTCCAGCGACCTATCCAGAACCAGGATTTACTATGGCGTCTTCCCCCACTCCAACTTGGAAAATAGGTCGTGAGGGAAATTCATCAAGTGCGAATGGGTTGACTCTGAAAATAGCTCTGAGAAACAATACAAGTGCTGAGGATCATCATCATCACCATCAAGCTTCTCCTCCTTCTCATTTATGGAATAAATCCCAGCCCACGCATTTTTCACAGTCGACAACGGACAGCTTTTCATTGCAAGGTGATCCCACCACCAATCTGAAACTTGCCCTGAGAAGGGGAAGCCAAACAACGTCCTTGATCAATAGGAAGAACATGTTTACCGTGGTAAATAATGCTAAGAAAAGGCCCAGCCTTCACGTGGAAAGTAGAAATGGAACGAAGTCTGCTCCTTCACCACCACCACCAAGTAATAAAAATGGATCCAAGCCACAACAGTATCTCTCGGCGAGTAATTTTCATGACAGGACTAATCAAGTGGAAAGACCGCCGCCATCAGTTACGACAGCGATCCTTGCGGGACCGGATCGATCCGGAAGTAATTATGGGAATGCGAATGTGGTTATGGGACAGAAAGATAATGACTATTTTGATGAGGATGAGGCTCAAGCAAAATTGCATCACTGGATTGAATCAGAGCAAGGTCATTACGTAAGTGGATCAAAGGAGCTGCCAACGTTTACGAATTTGACTTGGCCTTATTACATTACGACGGATGGGAATGGGTCATCATCATCATCATCTGAATCGTCATCCTCAGTATTGACTACTTCAAATTTACGAGGTGGAATGATTCCCTCCATAGGTATGGGTCATGAAATGAAAGATGACGCTTCGGCAACGGCATCACCTAAAACGGCTTTGACAGTGTCCTTCAGCTCCCCACAAAGAAAGGAGAAAGTGCCGTCAACAGACTTTAATTCTAGGTATGAATTTTATATCCCCTCTGCAGCTGCAGATCCTCTCCGGAATCCCATTCTCGTTGCGAAACTACCCACTTCCAATGAAACGGAAGTGCCGACGGAGTCATGGACTCGAGTTCCCACTCTAAGGCCATCCACCACAAACTCCCATCATCATCCTCTCCCACTTGAGAATGGGTTGAAACAAAGCGGGAGTGATCCGCAAACTAAAGTCAAACAGAATCATTGGGGTTCCAAGGGAGTCAACATAAAAGAGGAAAGGCCACAAACGAAAGTAAATCCCCCATTTCCATCATCATCCTCACCTTCCCCCTCTCCCCCGAAGAGGAAGCCTGATCGGCTACAAGAAAATATAAAAGTTTACGAGAGCTCAACAGGAAATCCAAAGTCCACTCCATCCACTTACTTCCCAAACTTGCCGCTTTCCTCTTCAACAACTTTCGCCACCTTTGGCGGTGGGCAACATGGAACTCATTTTTCAACTTTTCACATCCCAACTCCAAGTGCCACTTGGCCAATTCTGGGTGGTGGAGGAGGAGGACCAGCGGATCGTACGGAAATGGCTAGCTTTGTAACCGCAAAAACCCCGACGAATATTTGGTACAAGCCGATAATTAACCATTTTACTGCGACTGTTCCCATAAATGGAACTAGCTTATTTTACGATTCCCTTTACCATTCCGCTAAAACTCCATTTTCAACTCTTTCAACTTCAACCACCACGACTCCGATCCCATTTATAAGCACAATGCTACCGGCAGAGTACGTGGGCGATGAGGAGCACGTTTCCATTAAAAACGACAAAACTTTTTATCCAGCCCATTCCTCCAACTTTAACTCTTTCCCCGTCCTATTCAAAGTGTGGAAGCTTATTGATGGGAAATTAACACTTGAGACCCAAAGGGAAATCCCAAGCTGGGCTATGGAAGGCCACACAATGCCAGCAACCGGGACGATCCTAAATTTACAGCAAATCCCACCTCCACTCCAGCCCCTTGTCACGTCTGCCATGAGTAAGGAAGCGGAAGCAAATGAGAATGGAAACGGGAAGGAATACATTTGGCACAGACTACCAACCATACCTGCCTCATTGGATGCCGTTTCTCCCAATGCCCCACTTGAGCGATTACCAAGCTACGAGAGTAATCAACAGAATTTTATTTCTGGAACTGGCAATTCCCCTTATCCTCTAAACGACATTGGGAGCGGTAACGGTAACAGACCAATTTCCATTAATTACGTGTTATGGAATAATCCTCCTCCTCCAATCCACCACGGTCAATCCATTATTCTATCAACATCATCCACTCCACTATCCACAGCATCACCACCACACCAATTCCTATTATCTCACAAGCCCACGCCAGTGTCCTACTTTCCCTCGAGTCCCATAACTTTAGTGGAGGGAGAGCAGGAGCTCTTTGCTCCTACTACACCTCCTCCTTCCATGGTGGTGACAGTCAAGCGTCCACATGGCTATTTAACTTTCAAAACTCCTCCAACAACCATTAAGCCAACTGCACACACCATGACCCATGACGAGTTGGAGCTATTGTTCCAAAACTATTTTCAATATGTTATAACGACCCCCACACCTGCTCCTCCCAAACCAACTGCATCTCCAGCAAAAGGTAGAGTAGAGATATTTTCATGTCATGATCTTGTAGTCACGTGGGCGGATTATAACTGCTTTTTGTCCCAAGTTTATTCGATCCATTACATAAAAACAAGCTTGGAATTCGTAATTATCCCCCAAACATTCACGTGATTCTGATGCTTTCTCTTTTCCCTTTTTTACTTTCTCCATATAGAGCCTCCACTGTTTGAGGATATTGAGTCACACAAGCCCAACACAACCAATTCCAAGGCATGGTCCGATCTGAAAAAGCTAATTTTGCGCTTGGCTGCGAACGGGAATAGGAAGAAGATGAAAGATAAAAGTAATGTCCAACTGGTTTTCAAAATATTTGTACTACTCACATGAAAGGAAGCATTCATTTGCAATTAGTAATTAGGACAGCTATTCACAATATTTCATTCCATTCCGGTTGAATAGTTTTTTTTTACTGTTGGATTGCATTTTGCTTGTGCTCTTTCTTTGTTGCTAATTCATACATTTTGCTTGTTGATTAGCCAGTACTACACAGGAGGGGAAGCCCGGGGACTACCTCGACTACCTTGGGAATGTGGCTGCGATTACTCTCATAATGAATTACCTCCAAAACCAACAGGCAGGATTGAAGGATTCGGTTGTGGCCACAGCCACATCTCAAAAGCAGCAACAACTTTCTTCCTTCCCAATTACAAAAACATCAGCTTCGGTTTCGACATCATCATCATCACCAGCTCCTTACGGAGTCACTGATGACATGACGCCTCCGCACAAAGATCAGTTGTGGGCAACCACTTATCCCCTCTTCCAGCATATGCTAAGCAATCCCAATTACACTTTTATTCCTCCTCCCCCAAAGCAACCGTTTGGCAATCCTCAATCATTATCTGACACCATCTCGCCCACGCCGGAATACACTCCCATCCCATTCACGGAGCCGCCGGTGATGATGAGCGGAGAAGCCACCACTACTACTGCTACTGTGAGCTCCGCTGATGAATATTATTCCAAGTATAATCATTATGCCAGCTATCCAACCGGAGCAGCCTCCTCCATAACTCGTGCCCCCTACACAATAGGCTCTCAAGTTTACATCACGGAAGTTCCCAAGCACGGAGCCACCACGGAGAGGTCACTTCGCTTCGATATAAATAAACTAGGGGAATTGGGATATGATGACCCGGCAAAAACACTCCTCCTCCCAGTCCCACCCCAACAAATAATTAACCTCCTCGTCCTCCACAAGCTCTTGAGTAAGAAGAAAGGCGGCGGCGGTGGCTGGGGAAGTGGTGGGGATCACAAGAAGAAAAAGAAGAAACTGGCTGCGGCAGCGATTGCAGGTGCCGCTGGGGCCACGCTCCTCAAGAAAATCGCCCACGTTGTCAAAAAGCCCAGTAAATATTGGCTCGACCTCAAATTCGACATCGATTTTTATGAACTGATAAAGAAGCAGCTTCTCTATTGGCTTGCCTACAGATACATGCCTGTCGCCATTGTCCTAGCCTTCGGCCTAATTCCGGTGACATTAAGCCTGGTTCCCCTGCTCTATAAAGCACTTTGGTCACATAAAAAACCAAAGTATATCAAAGTGCCTGTGCCCATCCACAAACCTTATCCGGTCGTCGTGTATAAGGATCCTCCACATCCAACTTATCCCCATTATCCGGGTCCTCCCTATGGTGGTGGTTACGATAATCAGGGTTACTCCCCTCCAGGAGATGAGCATAATCCAGACCTACCTTATGAAAATGAAGCTGATGATGACCATGACGATCATCAGCATAATCATAATGATGATGGTGATAGCGTCATTCACATAGACTCCCAAATACCTCCAACCCACCTCGGTTCAGATCCGGATCATTACTATTCTGCAGACTCCACCGGGAAAGCTGACGAATATGATCGTAGCCATCTTCCTCCTCCTCAACACTCATCCAAAACGAAGGCAAATCGCTACCCGGGCTATTATCGTAAAAAGAAAGTGAACAGCTTCAACTACAATGATGACTACGATCCATCCCACCCAGCTAGGTACTCCCACTCCCAAAATGCATTCTATCGCTATCCCCCCACCTACCAGAATGGGAAACCGGGAGAAGAAGATCAACAGATTCACGTTCATATTCATGATGACGAGGAGGAAACCCAGCATGTTCCACAGTATCAACCGTATCGACAACAGGCTCCTGTTACTTATCCACCTTCATTCCCCTACACCAGCTATAGCAGCAAGGACCTCCAGCCATATCCGGTGACGAAGAGCTACGAGATGGGATTCGACCTGGGTCAGATGCTCAACAAGATTACGAACAAGCAGGACATGGAAATATTCAAGATTTTGATTGAGAGCAAGAAGGAGAAGATTAATAACCTGTTGGAAATGTGGAAGCTGGCCAAGTATGGAGTGGGAGTTGCGTCGTCCGCAGCGACCAACTTGGCAGGGAGCATTGGAGGAGCGGCGGCGGCAGCCGGGGCAGCGACTACGCCGCTATATTCATCATCAGGAGGAAAGTATGGCAGGAGGGGAAGAAGAAAAGGAAAAGGTCACAGGAAGAGAAGAAGAAAGAAGAGGAAACCCTTGAATGATGACAATGATTATGCAAATTTTAACAGTACTTTAAATTCTAATACACAGCAAGTAAATATCATGGTCAATGATGAAATTGATGACAACAATTAGCTATTTAGAAATAAATCATTTGTGAAAATATTTTTGCTGAGGGTAGGGTTATGTACTACAGCTTTTCGTGCCATTTTCCAATGTTTCTGTCTCATATCATAGGAAATCTGACATTTTTACAATAAATAATATTAAAACTAAAATAAACTACATGTCATTAATAATTAATTAAAGTAACTCGTCAAACTGATCCTCATTCATTGATAGTTTTCATTTTCTTAGTCTGATTTGTATGATTCAACTTTCCAGATTACATAACGAGATAACATCGAATATGCAGATGACTATAAATGTATATTTTGTCGTTTTCAAAGTTTCAAAAACCGTTCATGCATGCATGTGGGAGAGATCAAACAGGAATCAACCCGAATTCAATTCAAATTCAAAATCGCATAAAATGCAAATGAGTTCAAACAAATGCAAATATTGAGAACTGTAGTCGATTTCGATTTTCTTCACTAACTGCTACATGGGGCATATCAAGATAGCTGCACTATAGACTATCACTGTTCACATATCAAGATAACAACAGTGCAGATATCTTGGGGCATATTGATACAGAGAAGCATAAGCTTGAATTGCCGTTATAGATTTTCCACCGCGCCAATTTTCAAATTCAAATTTAAAAAACGGCAAGAGCTGGCATTTGAAAAGTCAAGAACGTGTTAGGACCAGAATGGAACAGTGCATGGATGATTGATTAATGTGGAACCTGGCGGAAAACTGGAGAGAGTGAAGTTTATTGTTTTCGTGTCAGTTTCATTAAAATTCATTAGTTATAATTTAATTTTTGGTAGATGTTAATTGGTTTTACCATTTTTCTCTGGGAGGAGTTACGGAATTTTAGTTGTTTTACAATTAGTGATTAAAGTGTTGATTTGGGAGCATAAAATTGGCAGATCTAGCGGGATAACCACGAATTTGTTATAAAAAAAAG
>JAQGAI010003244.1:0-11022 GCA_034696905.1 Lepidocyrtus violaceus
AAAATTGATATGTAATCCGAAATACATGACGTAACAATGTACATTTATGTTCCTCCATCACTTCAGCCAACAATAGAAGCGTATACTTGAACGGGAACATCGGAGGAGGCTGCTGTAATAGCAACCGCAACGTACACTCTCTCCAGATTTACTTCTTTTTTTTACATATTTAAGAATGTGTTGTGCAGTTTGAAAAAAAAATATGCGTGGATTGGGACATGCCTATCATTTACAGAAGAACGTTTCCCTCCCTCTCCCCAATATTCTCCGGAAAATCCTCTTCCTCCGCTGGAGAATAAAAGAGTGAGTTAAGCCCGGACAACAACCCCAGCAGACATATTCCACATTCTCACCTGAGATTTACTTAGCGACAGTTCACATCTCTATTTTTTTAAAGAAAGGATAAATAAGTTTTAAAAGCCCATCGTTGGAATAAAAGATGGAAGGGATTTCTTGAGTAACTGTGTAATAATAAGTGAAAAGGTTGTCATGAATTTTGGAATGCATCATAATTTGAGCCAAACAACTATGTAGGAAAAGGAAATAGCCTTTAGATATCCACCGTCCCACCCGGGTTTCTCCACAGTTGACATAAGAACCTTTTGTTCCGGCCGGGCTGTCAAGCGTCGTTATCAAAATAATTTATCATTTGCCCCTGAACTGGATAAATCCGAGAATTGTAGCGTGTAAATCAGCAGCAGCAGCAAACACATTTTTACCAGGCAGTGTGCAAATTTCAGTTCACGATATTAATATGAATTATCTTTTTCATTAGTAAACGGAGGTGAAGGTGAAGGGACATCAGTCTTTTCTAAAAAAAAACTTTTGTTTGTAAACTTATTTTTTACAGTGAACGTTAAAAACGAAAAACTTGTCGTTCTCATCGTAATTCATGGAAAGAAAAATCGTTTTAGAAAAAATAGTGGATTTTTAATATTCATTTACTCACGTTGAGGATTTTCAGTGTCGACGTTTGCCAATTGGATCGCTAGGCATCGTTGTTCAGTTTATTCATTTTTTTTTCAGACGATATGGTGATGTTGAACAAATGAAAGGGAGAGTGTAGACTGCGTCGTGTTTTCTGTTCTTGAGGTGAATACTAAAAGTTTTTCTATTTGAAGCAGTCAAGATGGGAACCCAGAGGCACTATATGTCCATCCATGCGGTCTGTTTGGTCGCAGCACTTCTTGTTGGATATTCACATGAACAAGGTGGGGAAGAAATGTTTTTTTATTTAAGCTTTTTAATAATGCCGTCTATTTTTCTTACTAATAATCAATCGATATATTAGATATTATTAGCATCTTATCATCGTCGGGTCTCCTTATCATATTGTCGATCAGGTCATGTCACTGATTCTAGTATTGATAGTGCATGCTAGCCAAAAAGCATGACTTGGACTTCAATGTTTTGGCATGGCTGACGGGACAAATCATGTCATGAGTTATGTTATGACGGAGAAGGGCTTGGTCAAATAATTCCTAAAAATAGTTAATGTGTAGCATAAATTATGGGACCTTTCTTGAAAAAGTTTTGACAATGAGCCATGTTATAATTTTTCGTTGAAAATGTTTTTTTTTACATTTTTACTATTTATTTAGTTTTTACAATTAATAATATATTTAGCAAGCTACAGACTTATCTTAATGGAAAAAATGGCGAATGCGTTTTTACCCGTCAAAGAGCAAAAACAAATTCCCCTGTTGCGTTACTATCTTTGGCTTGGAGCCATATTTTGATAATTTTATTTCAAATTAGTTATGTCATACTATTCGATATTCTTCCATTGAATTTTGTGAATGAATCAGAGGCACTCGACGGAATGATTATAATCCTCGCATTCTAGACTTAGGAATTTGAAAAAATAGTTTGCTTCAACTTCATTTGCATTTTTTATTATATGACAATGACAATCAAGTCAACTTTGTCATTCGCCCAGGTTTTACTACTCTTGCTCTGTCGTACGCTCGCTTTTCTGCTCTTAAAATCCATTCCTCAGCTTCCACAAGGTCATTGATTTGATCATCTTCGTAAGCCATATGCCGTCTTGTCTATGATGCGATGGTTGACTGACCTAGTTCGGATCATCTCGCTTCATTTGCTTTTTGGCAGCCTCGTTGTGAAATGCTCAAATCAAAATCCATGTCCAACACTGAATTAATTAATATAATTATCTAAAATGAATTATCTATTCAGCTATTTTACTGAAATTCCCTTTTCATTTCGTGATTTCATTAAACAACCCGTGTAAACACTGTGCACGTGCTCTTCATTACTCATCCTAATTGCGATAACTGATAGTTTAATTAAACAACCACAATCAAACCAAATACTAATCCAATGACCCCTGATACAAATCACATCAGTATCATCATCATCATCATCATTACCATCATATCCCCGCAGAATACAGATTACCTACTCGTTTCTTTTGTGCAAAATTATCACTTCTTCTTACAAAAAAAAACGTAATTCATCCACCAATTTTAGCAAGTATACCAAAAAAAATTAATGTTGCAAAAATTTGTATTTTCTGCAAACATTCTAAGGGGAAAGATGTGTTCTTAACGAAGAACAACAACTGCTATTGCAAGTTGAAGTTTAAGAGAATTTTTACGTGCAAATATGAGTACTTTACGATCATCATTATCATCTCAGCATCATCAACTTCATCCCATCCCTTGAGGATCCCAGTTTTTAAGACTTTTAACAAGTAAAGCCATGAAGCGTTTTACGTGCTGCTCAAATTTTTTTTAATCACATGTAGGCCACATAAAAACCATCCATTTTTTTGCTTAAAAACATTGATTCCCTTTTTGTCTTGAGTTGAAATGTAAAACAAGACATTATTTTATGGGCTCTGGTATTTGTTCACAGCAAAACGACATCATAATTATCATCAACAGAGTTAAATGACCAGAGAGAGGAGTAAAACAAGGATTTTTTTTTCGTGTAATATGCAATCACCAAAAAATGACCATACGCTTAGCAGCGTCCGTCCTCATGATCACCAGCATCCCTATCGCAATTCGTTGCAATAAATAACCATTGTTTATTGCAGACTTTAAACCTTCAACATAATCCATCTTGATTTGTTTTACATTAAACTTGTAAAACGAATTGGTTAGGCTAAGAGTAAAATTAGCAAATAAACAACAAAAATAAAGTTTTAGGCTAGGCCCATTCTTAAAGATGATTAGGGATAGTAGAAAAGGTAGACTTGATCATCATCATCATCATCAAATTTAAGATTTATTTTAATGAAAGTGTTAGTGAATGAGAGTATCTGTTGCACATACATGCCCACATCCACACCATCATATCACATCACATCATCCTTATGAATGCATATATGTCGTCATGGGCCATTGCATTCCCCCTCTTTGAAGTGGAGAGGAAATTACCTATAAAAATTCCTATACGGATGCGCACAAGTAGGTTGCATTGGTTTCGTTGGTTTTTTAAAAGATTTTTTCGCAATTAAATCCTCCCCATCATCTTTTTTTAACCAATTTTTTCTTCTTAATTCGCCGAACAAGAGAAATATAATATGAATAGCAATAGTTAGGTAAATATGATAATGATGATGATGAATGGGCTGTGTGGTGCTCGGTTTATCCACGCTGTTCCTTGCGGTTTGTTTTCGAGAAAAAAAGGAGAGCGAAAATAAAAATTTGCGATGGATTGCGATAAAAGTTTGTGCATAGTTGTCGAGAAGTATACCTGTGCAAAATAAAATATGGTTTGAACAAAGATACATACTTAAATGCCTGGCGATATACCTTCGCCATTTTCCCATCATAACTCCCTCATCCTCGTCTCGTCTCTCTGTATTATAATTACTCTTTTCGCTATTATTATTGCACTAGTTCGTGACTCTTCTCTAGCCATAGCCCTATCAATCACACTTCGAGACTTGCAGAGACTTTTATTCTTCTTTTTTGCGGGAGAAGGGATAATGGGGATTGGGGATGATGATGGTAGGTATTTTATATAAATTTATGTCTCTGTCTGCTACCTTTCTTCCCATATCATATGTAGGTCTTAGACGTCTTAGAATAACAAAAGGCAGTAGGCTCACGTTTTTAGAGAAAAATATGCTCAGATACCAAGTGCTTTACATCCTTTGTATAATGGTGTAGTACAAACATTCAAGGGATTTCAAAGGTTCTCAAGCGCATTAACTCGCTATACCTATTATTATCATTTATCGTGGAAGAAGAAGGGGAATCAAGAGCCAAACCCAATCCATACTTATCAGCTCAGTTCGTAAGATTCACATTCATAAAAACAGATTCTATAATCGACGACGACGACGTAGACATCCTCCTCAACAAAAATCCTACTATACTGCACTGGCTTAACCCTTTTATGTATGAAACTAATTCTCACAAGTAAATCGCAACCTTCTCAACCATTTCTTATCATTTTACCTTTACACGTCAACATTAGGCGAAGATTATTTATTGCCTATAAGATATTATTACCTATATAGGTAGGTATTTATGGCTGCTTTGTGCTCGTCACTCACTCCACTGTCAGGAGGAAAAACACTGCAGGTGACAAATCGTTCAGGTTTAGACGATAGGTATATTTTCGGCGTACCCTTTTCAAATTTTTATACTTTCCCTTTTTTCTCCCTTGTCCAGCCAGACAGACGTGCTCAAATAAAAAGCTAAATATAGGACATTGTCCTTCCCTCCTCTCAACAATCATAAACCACTTTCCAAAAATGAATGAGACGGAGGAAAACCTAAGGAAAAAACGTAAACGTCGGTCTCCATCACGAAGATCAAAAGAGACATTTCCTCCGCTCATATTTAAATACACACCAGGTAGAAAGGAAAGAAAAAAATAATTCCACTCGGGCTCCTTGCATCATATCATGCCCATTTATCACTTTCAGTTTTCCTCACGTCGGGATGACCCCATTATAGAATCGTTTTTTGTTTGTTTTCTTACTCTTCCTTTCTTTTTCTTCGAACTTTGAGGAAATAGGCTATTGCTAAAACTATCGCATTCTAGCAGATCTTTCTTAGACCCATGATCTCAAATGATTATAACCGATTTCCACAGGAAAAAACATTTATATTTGAGTAGGAACTTTAAAATAAATTATTTTAAAATTCGCTATTGTACCATCCAAACGTAGGTAAATAACAATCGGTTTCTGTGGAGCAGATCATATTTCATTTAAATATAGTATGTATTATTTGTAATGAGCCTATAAAGATACGTTTTATTTTACATGAGTGGAGAGACAAAACACCCATTTGTCACGACTCATGGATTTTGCATTCTACTTTTTACGTTCTCAAAGAAACTACGTATTGCTATTGCAACACAACACGTTTAAATCATCAATCCCTTTTTTCTTTGTTAGGATCATATCATATCATATCTTTTGGGCCCTCAAAGGGCTATCTGTACTTAAGCTGATTTTTTTTTTATAAAAAAGGATTATGACATGTTTGAGAAAATTATGAATCCGCGTGCAACGCAATAGTTTTCCTTCTTTTGGTTTTTTTTTGCACTGTTCCGTATTCTAAATAGACAGTTCAGTTGGGCACTGTCACTCTTGTTACTTTTTTTGCATCTTTTTGTTTGTCAATGGTTGGAAATGTTGGAATTGTTGTTGCACATTTGAAGTACTTAGGTAGTTGAATAGGATATTTATTAAAGTGCGCACTATTCCTTTTCTAGGTTTCTCAACTCATTCATGATTCATCATAATATGATTATGATGATGATGATGAGTCACGGTAAACTTGTATGAATTATTTTTTGACATCTCCGAACATAAAAAGTTAATATTGAAGTTGGAATATAAACAGACGGCTAGGTAATCATATTATGTAAAGGTTAGTAATACACGTTCGTACAAAAAAAAATTAAGGATAATTGCAAAGGGTATCAAATGGGATTAAATCATTCATAATAGCCAGTTTAGTTATGGTAAAGGTATGTTTAGGCGGATGGACAAGTTTGCTGAAGTTATTACTCAACGCCAAAAAATGACAAAAGTGGGACTTGGGTCTAAAAAGAATTGCGGTTTTACTGTGGAAAAAACCTCTTCCCGATTCCTTGACGATTTTTGACGTTTGGAATGTAGACAGCAACGGAAAGTTTAAGAGCGTTTTAAATTGTAATTTAATTATCAAATTTTAAAATACAATCGTGCAGTAAAATTTAACAAGATTGCATCCAATGGATACATACGTAATTTTACAATTTAAATATAGATATGTTTGCTAAACTCTCACATTCACTTTTCTCTCTCCATTATTCAAGATGGGTTATTTATGTACCCATTATCAATTCTTTTTTTGTTACATGATTGGGCAACTTAAAAATTACAGGTTTGAATGTCATCAACTGATCCAATTACAATTGAGATGGTGGAGAGATCTGTAAAAAAAAGTCCCTATCACATCACAAAGGAACAAGCAATGTGAGACAGTTGAATGCCAAATCTGTTCTTTTTTTTTTAAAGAAAAGCCTTGGAAAAACTACAACGCAGCTGAAATGAACAAAAAAAGAGAAGCGATAGCATAATACAAAGTAATATATGAAATCACTTAAAAAAATTCATATTCATTCAGGTTATATAATACATTTAATTTTGATTTGATACTTTGCTCCATTGCTCGTGTTATTTGGGGAACTGATCTAATCAAAGGGCTCCAATACAATAGCCTTCTTTATTTTCTATTGAAGAATGGCCGACAGGATAAAAAAAAGAAATTGTATGTAATGCATATCAATATCGTCATCATCGTCATATCATGATATTGATGACGATGACGATACCATTTTTTTTTAAAGATTAAACGAAATAATTTTGCTAAAAATGAAAGACGGCTTTTGTCTTGATAAAAAATAGAGAGAGAGACATTGAAGTTGGCTGAAGAAAGAAAGATGTTGTTAATAATGGGACTTCACCTTCTGTAAAAATGAAATTTATGTTAAGTTGGATCATGATAAAAAATTTGCATATGAAAAAAATAAGTCTAAAAATTGCAACAGTGGAGTGGAGAACAGTAATAATAATAGAGAGAAGTGGATCAGCATCAGCAAACGGCATCCTCATCATCATCATTATTACTCCTCCAATCTAATCCACATTATCATCATCCTTCTGGCTGTTTTTTTATTTCATGAGTGGTTTCTTTCTTATTTTATTTTGTCAAGTTCTTGGAATCAGAGATTCATTACTTTGTTGTAAGATTAAGCTTGACATTTAAGATTCCCAAGTGAGGTAGTTTAACAGTTTGACTTGACATTGGGGACTTTTGTTTAGCATTGGGGGAAATGAATGAATTGTTTTGGCCATGCCATGTAGTATGTGTGTTCCGCAGGCTCCTACCACAAAGCTCGAGAGAGATTTGTAGTTCCTGTTGCTGTCTCCGTGTCTCTCTCTGGGGACCGCAGGGGAGCCTTGAGTACTTCAACCAGATATATGAATATTGTTCCCTCTCCGTCGACGAGATGCTCCCTTCCCATCTCACATTAATAATAAAAATAGTAATAAAGTGGCTTTTTAGCAGCTGGAGCTAGTACAGTTTCTGTGCCTTTGTTTCCTTGTTTGTTTGTCGAGGGATGGGAATTTACATTTGCGGGGGAGAAGAAAAAAAAACAACAGGAAGGAAGGAAGGAAGCCACATTCCATCTAGAGGTATTCGTTCCTTTGTCAGTGAAAAAAAATGTGGCATGGATGAAAATCTTTCATGTTTTTACATTCAGGATTTATTTTGCTTCGAAGGGAATCTTAGGCAAATATTTAAGAGTGGATGGAGGATGTCATGTGATGTGGCTTGACTTTGAGTAAAATTGCTTTCCATGCAAATATATTCTGCTTGCATAATGTCAATCTGTGGATGACTACTTTTCTGGGGAATTTCGCATTCGCACAAGGTAGGGGGGAGAAATCCGACGGATAACAATAGAACGCTGACACATGATCCCATTCTTCGGGCTCACACTGTGCTATTTTTTTCGGAATGTGTGGGACGAGTTTAGTAGTAGACTGCGAACCAAGTGGAAAATTTTCAATGTGGATTGGATTGGAATGTAAAGGATGAAGATCCTCTGTGTATGGATCCTTGTGGCTAAACAGGTGGATAGGAATGCCTTTTCTTACTTTTTAGTTTTGTTGTTGATGCGTATGGGAAGGAATAGAATACGGAATACTAAGGTAGGGAGGGAGGATGGTGATGTTGATGACGATGATTAGGACGGTGGTGGCGTATGCCCCTTTCAAAGGAAAAGTCAGTCGACCTTGGCAAACAGAGCTCTACTGTGACTGACACTCGCTCGCAAAACCAAAAAGTTATGTTTTGAATTGGGCACAATCACCGTTCCACACTGGGCAATCTAGATGTAAATTTTCACCGTTGAAAAGTTGCGAAATGGGATGATTTGGGGGAAATTAGGTAATGTGGTTGGAAGGGAAGCACGTCCTCTTCATATTGAGCTATTTTTCAGCTTTATAAACTTCCATGCGTGGTACAGCAAGTAGACCGTTCGACCCTTGTGGAGTTTAAATTGGACTGATAACTATTTTTATTCAAAATTTTGGGCAATCAGCTATTTTACAACTGACATATGGAAAAATAGAGAAGAAGATTCTTTCAGATAGTGGATTAGATTGGATTGCGATCCTGATTAGATAATGTATGCATCCAAAATCAGAATCAAACTTTAGACCAAGAACCTTCGAAAACATTTTTTATCGTGAAAATTTGAGAATCGGTTCATCACAACCATCAAGGTAAAAGTGACCTCTCAAGAAGCCACGATAAAAAAGTAGTTACAGTCACGTCCCATCCTTGTCCCCCCGGAGTGATCTGATCCGATCTGAAACAATGAATTAATTTTGGGAAGAAAAAAAGTACATCATTGTCTGCTCAAGCCACCACCCACTCCTCCGATATCCATTGGAAAGGATAGCAATGAAGTTAAAAAACCCATATCCTAATACCATCATATAGGTTTCCTTAGTCTCCCTCCATTAACTCCGAAAGAGAGAGAGAAAAAAAATTATGCAAAGAGTGGAGACAACTACAAGAAAAAGAAGCTTCCCATGCAAGCATATTCTTTGGCATTAGGTACGTATATGGATTGGTATAGACAATGTCAATATTTGATTTCTTAGAAAGGAAAAGGAATAAAAAAAAGTTGAATGGGAGGGTAGCAAGAAGACAAGACTGGCTCGCACTAGTGTGGAGTTTTGTTCAAACAGGGAGACCGTCCTGAATGGAATTTTAATGAGGATCACATTATTTCTTCCCAGACTCCTTCCTACTTCACCATTGCATAACATACTTACACTATATTGGGACAGTATGGTTAAAATAGTATCTTTGCCAGAATGGAGTCTCCGTTTTCTTTCCTACTCTGAAACATTTACTTTTTCCCGCCACACTGACATGATGATGACGATGATGATACCGTAGCGAAGTTACTTAACTTGACTTATCAACCTGGTCTGGTCTTTCGATATATATATCCAGGAGTCTTCCTTCACACCCTGATAAGGAAACTCGTGTTTTGTTCCCGTAGTTCCAGTCAATTTTTTTTGCTTCTCTCGACATTTGGTTTGGCCTGGATTGGGTTGCATCCACACGAACTTCAAGTGTTGCACGTATCATCATCATCTCCAAAGAAAAGAAAAAAAATCTATTTGGGGAAGGAAAGTTTTTTTTACTAGTCTCCGGATACTTGCTTACATGATGGCTGGCGGTGTGCTGAAATTTTAGCTATGTAGTGTGAAAATGTCTATTGACCCCTATGCGACCTTAGTTGACTGCAAGAGCTCACCCTTTTTTCCTTTCTTGATATCTTCCACTTATTATTTCCCTCACATAAAAATTTTCTAGGGAGGCCGTATGAATTTTGTTCCATTGTTGTTAAGTTCGTTAGCCTGACCCCGATGTCGATGATGTTGGATGGTTATTTTATTCTGTTCTTTTGGAAGGTGGATGGATGAATCCTCCCTCTCCTCTTCTCTCTTCATTATCGCTTTTATCGTCATGCATGTTGAAAAGCAAATAACAACGCAACGCAAGCTGAATAGGGGGAACGTGACGGGTTGGCTTTTCGAAGGTTCCCTTGCCAAGGATATTTTGTTTTCATTTAAAGTACAGTGCATTTCCACCTGGAGGATTTTACTCTCGATGATGCGGAGACAAAAATAACTTGCTTTGCTTTGACGGATTTCAAGGATTTCCCTTTAAAAATCTCTGTCCATCCCTTTTAGTTTAGAATTCCTTGTATGTATTGTAGAAAAGGGCAGGGGAAGACAAAAGGAAAAGAGCTTGTTTGTAGGTAGTTATGTGAAGGTGAAAGGAGGCTGAAATCTTTGCTAGAGTTTTTGTCATCTTCCTAATTTTGAGTGGACTCGTTGGCGATGATGATTCTATAATGATCCATGTATGAGACTGGATGTTAGCCTTTTTGTTGATCTTTTTTTGATATTGCAAAATTGTGTCTAGCAACTTGCTTACTTAACTGCTCCTGCCCCTCTTTTACCTTCAACTTGAGTAAGTTTTTTGTTGCGTTGTCACTCTAAATGAGAAATTTTGGGCCCCCTTTTTGTTTGACGACTCTGTTAACGGTTGAGTATTATTTCGTAAGTAGTTCTGAATATATTTTATCCCTGGAAATGGAGCTTTTAGACTTTTTCGTTTTAATTTTAAGCTTTCAACAAAATCGGTGAAGGATGGATGGAAATGAAAGGGATCAGGAGGAAGGCTTCCCTCCCCTCCCCATATAACCAAGTTTAATCACTTTTGATCATGTCACCTCGTGAACTTGACTCCCACCGAGATTTGATATAAGTAAAGGCTGTCGGTGTTGACTTTACGTGGAAGGGCGGAAAGAGCTCGAAGAAACTTTTCCTTCTTTTTCACTTTCTTTCGTAGTCCGGACATTGATCATCCTTTTAATGGACTGGGGGGCCTAACTGGGGAAACAGGGAGTGCGGTTAGAGTAATTAGCACCCGCTGAGAAACGTTAGCCTAT
>JAQGAI010003245.1:0-11022 GCA_034696905.1 Lepidocyrtus violaceus
TATTGTTATTAACAACAACTAATATGAGTCATTATCATTTCCACCAACTCACAATCAGCCACTCACTGTATTAATGATAGATGGATTAGTCTGCAGCTCTGCCCTGGTGGCTATTACAAACGTGAATTGAGTTTGAGCACTGAAGGCCGAGGATCCACTTGATAAAACAGAAAGCATATAGGCCATAGGCCACACAGTGAGAATGAGAATCATCCAGAAAATCGCAAATAAGTTACAATGCAAATATGCATAAACTTCAGACTTGCTCATAAGCAATTTTTTTTGCTCACTACTATTATGCAAGCAAAAGAGAAGATTAAATAGGAAGAGCAAATGACAACGAAGTGTTGGGAACCAAAGCCAAATTATCATCATCATGTAAAATATGAATTGTTTGCCTTTTTGCCATGATGAGCATGCTCATGCCATGCCAGAGAAATAACAAATTGCTCAATTGAGTGATGATTTTTTCCTCTACAGTAGCTTTCCATGCATATTATATCCCGTCTGTGTCTACTCATTCACGAAAGGAAGGACTATTGATTGGTATGGCACATCACATAACACCACATCGCTATCACTATCCTCGTCAACATTCATATTCATATGTATACACATGGAACAGTTCGTGAAACGAATGTCTGAAGTTAGTAATTTTTTATTGTGGCTTCTCGCAGTAATCACGGCCAAGGCCATTCTGACAATAAAAAAATATTTTTACTGGACTAAAAAAGTTTCGATTGGGCATAGTGCTGGTTGGTTGGATGATGGATGTTAGTTGCCGACTCTGACGATTGGCAAAGTAGTAACTTGCAGAGCTTATATCATTTTTGCACATTGATATAACTTCGACATGGGTTTGTCATGTTATCCCGAACATTTTACTTATCATAAAAACCTGCCTATCAGAAAAGATTAAATGGGATGCAGCTACAAATGCAATATTGCAAATAATATCGCATGAAAAATCCGAAACCGCCCGAATCTCCATCACATAAAACAATAAGAAAGATAACAAGAAAAAATGCGAAAAAATATATATGTAAAACTCGGATGGGATGAGTTCAAGCTACTTTGATTTCCTCAGGTTCATGACAAAAATTACATATAAAAATTAGTTAAATTCTCAACAACTTCCACCTAAAGTCATGAAAAAGGACGACAGAAGTAAAGTAACCTCATTGAAATTAAAAACCAACCATGCATAGCTAATTTTTTCGTGCTTCCCAGCGGCAGCCCAAACGTTATAATAGAAGCTACAAAATATAAATGAACTTGCTGAAATCATTAGGAGGAAAGATATAAAAAACGGTTACTTTTTTAAACTCTAAAGCGAAATAGTTTGCCGTAATAAGCGTCGGTTGTGTTGTATGGAAGAATGAAAACATGGTCACTTGGGGGGGTTAGTGGTTGAATTTGAAACTTGAAATTAAAACAAGAAAGGCCTAATGTAAGTAAAAAATTAAAATGATGCGATTGCGATGATGACGACACCCCAAGAGATTCACGTGTGGATTCTCAAGAAATGTAGAAAATTATCTTGAATTTTTTAGACATACATTATACATATATGCAAATAGGTTTTAGGTATTATGTTATGTCCTCGTGAGTCGTGACATGCTTGTTTTGATTTCCTTAGAGGAAGTACATGCAGTGTTATCCACGCAAAGTATAGAATAGAGAAAAGAACTATAGTGGGATGAGAGTGACAATCTCCTTGAATGGGGAGAAGAGTTGAAGAGATTTTGTGCACGTCCTCATCGTCAACAACTCGCCAACTTTCATACCTATGTACCTACCTACTTCAAATGTTAAAAAGCGCCATTGTCTGTGTTGAACCCAAAAAGTTTTCAAGCGCCTCTTTCTTTTAAAATGTGATGCGATGTTCACCTCTCTTGAAACATGTACGATATGTTCCCTACACATACAACAGAAGAGAATGTACAAGGTATAATTATGTCGTTAATTGCTCTTACCTGTAACAAGGTTAGTCTTCCAACGACAAATTAACTAGGTCCGAAGAAATGGAGATTTAATCCAATCCAACAACTGCTACTCCTTATCAAATCGGCAGTTTATTTTTTTTTACTTTTGGTGGTGGACACCAATAACACTGTCACTATTTTTATCCAAATTCTTCGGAAGATACTTTCTCCGTCCCGGGAAAGTAAACCACCGGAATACAGTCGAACACAATCAAAGAGCTGCCCGTATTACTAATTAAATTAAATTACAGTTTTGTATGACTCGACACAATAATTACAACAATAAAGCTGCACGCTATTCCTTAAAGTTCATAATCTGTTGGTAAATATTATTGGTCCTTTGGTGTCTTAAAGTTAATGTGGTGGTGGTAAACTGCATACTTCACTAAATATGTTCATCAGCTGCCTCCGGTGATAAAGAAATGAGAAGGTCTTGTGTCAGCTGCCCATCATCTAATAAACAGAAAATATAAACAAATAAAGTTTAATTAAATTCGACTCCATTTTTTCATCAATAACCTAAATTATCACATGTACATAACGCGAATGGATCATTTTATTGACAAAAGTCTCATAGTCTCATTCATATAAATAAATAGAACGAAATAAGCAAACCGGTGCGGTGCCGGCATTATCATTTGATGCTGGTAGTAAACAAGCAAGATAATTTCGGCCAATTTTCGGATAACGGTTTATCATTTATAACTTCTGAGCACCATGTCATATATCTCCTCAAAACAAACAAAACGTAAACAATGAATGCAGAATGCATTTAAAAATAGCTTAGCCGTGATTTGATTTTTGGATATTTAAACTTTTACAGCTTTAACTTCACGTACAAAGTTACAACAAGGAATAGTTAAATCTGGAATGAATAGTAAATTGCTCTACACAAACTTTTTAATTGATTCGTTTTGTGCTGAATTGTGAATATTTAAAAAAAACACGCAAGGATCTATTGTCTGAAATTCAATTACGAGCCAAGCCAGCTTTTTCTGGCATCAGTGCATCTAGATTTTTTATAGTGCATTTTTTTTGCCGTATAATCAGTAAAGTATTGCCACCTACACAGCTCATCATTAGTGTCGCCTTCACCGATGATACCTGACCTACTTTCTCGAATGCAATCACTGCGACTATACGCTGCACTCTCTGCACTACAATCCTTCCTCACACCATCTATTCAGCTTTTTGAGTAAAAAATGAGAAATACAAGTTACCATAAAACCATAAAAGCACTACACACCTGGCTAAACTAAACTAAAAGCACTTAACACTTAAACAAGGTGCATTAAAAAAATCTAATTCATTATTTACCTCTCTCTCTATTCCCTAATGTTTGCCCAATGCCCATTTAATCGCCAAATAAATGACTTATTGACGGTGGGTGACAATAATGTGTCAGCAATCTATCTATAACGGTATCAAGTCAATCCACAACACAACACCAAGACTGAAGACCGACAAACAGATGATTACTGTAAATATGTCAATTTATTTCAACAGAAAGCAGGCGATGCGATAATAAATTGCATAGCTATAGCTCACAATCAGAGAGACGTGTGCAGCCGATAAGAACTTATCAAAATGTTAGAGGAACTCGGAAAAACTTACAATAATTTCTCTATTTCTGATATTCTGATGTAAAATACCGGCTCTCGCTCACCTGATCTATTTTAGTTCTCTCACATTTTTAAAACCCAACCAAACTAAAACTTCATTCAAAAAAACAGCTCACACATTACTTTGCTTTCTATCTAACTTAATTTCAATTAATTTATATAACTCACCTTACTACTAAAAACCGTATTTTTCTCCCTTGTTTATCTAAAAGAACGTGATTCCTTTCGGCTATTTAAATTCTATCAACACCACTTACTTATGCTTATGCACACGCCCGTCCTCCATAACTCTATCCTATAGAGATACTTTTTATACACTAAAAAACAGCACTCACTCCAAAACTCGCTGATTATGTGGCAGAAGCGTATAGATAGATATGTATATAGATATCTAGCTAGATGCAGTAAATAAAATAGCTGTTAAAGGTAAAAAAAATCTTTTGCCGAAAAATGAATGCTGCTGCTGAGCAAGTACTGTTTTTTGTATTGTTACCGTGTTTTGCAATCCCAAATCCCAACAACAAAATCTGCTGATGCTATTCTCTCTACCATCTATAATTACGGATACTTTAAAAATACTAGTCACCCAAAAAGCTTTAAAAAAAAGTATGTATATCACAAATCCTTATGGATGGATATATTTTTCGAAAGATGATCTCATCCTCTCGTGTAGTCATCATCTCATCAACATCATCATGAATATCCAGCTTTTTTATGATTTTTCACGGCTTCGCTTACTTCATTCTCATTCGTGGTCGACCCATCCTTAATATTTTTAATGACGAAATCACCCTTCTCTCATCTCATATAACTAGTTTTTGTACATATTTTTGTACCTATCTACCAATCTACCTTTTATATAGATTCACGCGTGTTTGTTGTGTTGACTTTCGACTCTCGCTCGACGTGTTTTCGCATTTTGTGCAGAGAGTGCACATAAAAAACAAAAAAGCCCATCTTTACACTTATCAATTATCATAATATATTTATCTCAGATCTCATCATCCCACACAACAACACACCGATGATACCAATACATTTGATGCGGTATATTCAATACATGTGGAGATTACGTAATAACGTAATGTTGAATGTAAACAGAAGACAAATTAAATGAAGAAGCACCCAAACACCATCTAACATTTTATCTGATTTGACTTTGCCTACAAATTGCTAATTAAATATAAACAAAGCTTTTATTCTAATTAAGATTCATAAAGATAATCATAAAACTCGTCTCCGTACGTACCTCCATCTATCCTCCCCTCCAATTAGCACTAAAAAATCAGAAACTTTTCACTCCACTTACTCCACCACTCCTTTTTTCGAACTTCTCGTTTAAAAACAATTCCTCCTCCAATCTCGTCGGTAAAAAATATTTACACAAAAAGAAAAAAAAGTCTTTCTTTTCTAGAATTCCAGACACTCACTCACAGAAACACTCCCATTCGATTTTCCAAATTCCAATTCCAAATGCACTTTTTTTTGTTTCCAAAAAACTCCTCCGAAATGTTGATGATTCCACTGTCCACACCTATTTTTGTTTTTGTCAACAATCCTTTTAGAAATGGCTTTATCCTTTCAATCTTTGACTATAAAAATTTAGTGCTGGTAAACGAAAGGTGAACTAACTTTAAATATTTAATTTTTCACTCCAATAATTTAACTTTCCTTTCATCCTTCTTCTTAATTATTATAAAAACGCCATCCCACTTTCATTCCTCTCTCTCCTTCCTCCCTTATAAAAAACCAAGAGGAGCTGCTGTTTTTTTTTCGGTGTCGTATCCGTATCGTAGCCGTACTGATACTTATGCACAAAATGTACTTTATGTGATGATGATGATGACGATGCTTCTATATTTTCCCTGCCCTCCTGTGCATTTCAAACAATCTCTGAATCACTCTTTTTCTCAACCCAACCAAGTCAAGTCGCTTGCGAATATGTTTTGTATGGATAAGGATATACTTATGACTATGACATGAATAGGGACCAGACAGAGACCAAGCCCATACCAAGGCCGCTGCTCTACTAATTCTGATTATGCCGAGCCGACGAATGAAAAAAGTCCTTCCTTTTTGCTTTTCCCGACTCTCTGTATCCTCCACACAGTCATCCATTTCCTCCTAAAAGCATTTTCAAAATGTGACTGGCAATGTGGAAGGGATAGACAGAGGATATTTTGGGTATAAAAGGATCACGACAGGAAATAGGGAAAAGGAGTAAAGTGTAATATGGAAGGGAATAGGGAATAGGGAATAAGGATCGGATGATGATGATGATGATGGTGTGATTTTACATAGCATTTCTCTCTCGCATTTTTTTATTGCAGAAAATTGTTGGTGGTATGGTGGAGTGGATGGAGGGGGAGGTGTTATGTTTTGGAACTTTTTTGGTGCTGATGATGATGATGCGATATGGCTCCATGGCTCGGCTGGTTCTGGCTGGCCGGCCGACGCGACATCCTACATCAGGCATAAAAAGCAACAAAGTCAAGAAGGGTGAATCATATGGGGCATTACGCAACATTACGATATTTTGCTGGAGCCAGAGAGGAAATACAAATCCATTGCGATATTTACTTATTAATTGTTAATTGAAAAATGTTCAATGCAATGTTTGTTTTTGTTTTGCAAAGTTAGAAAAAAGTCATTTGTTTTGCAGGAAAGATTAAATATTAAATTAAATAGACAAGTTAAAAAGTGAATATCATATGTGCGTGCGGGGAAATCTCATATTCACTTGGTTGGACTGACTTTTGTTTGAAAAGAATCACTGATAAATCGTAAATCAATCATCAATCAGCAGTCAGTCATGGATTACTTGGACTTCGGCAGTTCGGACTCTGATAATGAGGATGACGCCGGAATGGCCTGCGAATTAGATAGGTAATGATCTGTTTGGTTGTCATTTTAACTTTTACATTTTATGTGAATTTTTAAATACCGTGAACTTGAATGTTTTTTTGCGCTTGTTTATTTGTTTTTTTAGCGATGAGGAAGAGCAATATGAGAACAAAAGGCTGATGAAAATGTTCAACCTCCATGAGCCCCCTTCCAAGAGTCAAAGAAGTATTCAAGACTTTGAAGCAGAGATGGAAGCGGAGTTGGACCGTAGGGCCCTGGAAGTCGAAGCACAAGGGGGAATGGAACATCAAAAGTCGTTGAGTAGGTCCTCCTCCACAACATCGCTGAATAAGTCCCCGAGGGCCTCTCCAGTTCCAGGATCATCGGCAAGTATTACTGGCGGGGCTCCCAAGAAAAGCTGTGTGAAACGACCGCATTCTGCTCTGACGGAGCCACCACCAGGATCCAGGGCGAAATCTGTAAGATTCGCGGAGCCAACTCCGTCGGAGCCTTCAAAATCTACGTCAGTAACGCCAGCAGTAGCAGGGTCAACAACGGAGAGCGAAGATACGACGGTCACCGCCGCCGAAAAAAGGGCAAAGGATATGTATGATGAGCTGTACTTCGATTCGGACGAAAGTGATGGGGAGGATGAGGAGAAGCGGAGTCGAAAGGAGAATCGTAGACGTTTTATGACCAACGACGAGTTATTTTATGATCCATCCTCGGATGATAAGGATCAAGCTTGGATTGATAAGCAGAGGAAGAAGTCTTATGGAGAAACTAACGTCCAAGAAGGTCAAACCGCAGGCAGCTCACGAGAGCAGGGAAGTAACTCGAACCAAAATCCCATCAGCGATCCTCCAAACAATTCCAACAGTTCCAATCAAGTTCCACTTCCGAGCACAGATGCCGTTCTCAACTGTCCAGCATGTTTTACAACCGTATGCCATGATTGTCAGAGGCACGAGATGTATGTAGGCCAGTACAGAGCCATGTTTGTTGTCAATTGTATAATCAATCCTCAAGAAACGCTTACGGTTCCGGAGAAGCCTCCGAAAAAGTTTAGGAAGAAGGGTAACAATGGTGCTAATATCCGTTCCCAGTTCACACCAACATCAAGTTCAGATGTATTCCATCCAGTTATTTGCAAAATCTGTAGAACTCAAGTTGCAATGTATGACAGTGAAGAGGTTTATCACTTTTTCAATGTTTTGGCTTCACAGCCTTGAATATATGATTAGTGATACTTATGAAGGCTTTCGTTTTATACGTCTCCTCAAAGCGTTAATTACAGTAAATAGCGTAAGAAAAGATTCTGCGTTTTGAGAAAAATTAAAATAATAATAAAAAGGGGCCCTTGTTGCCCCGAAATGGAATTGAAAAGTTTTTGAAACATCGCTGTTGTTGTATTCGTATTAAAAATTATTTTTCACAGGTTTTCAATTACACATTTATGTTTTAACAAAATATTAAATTAGAGTGGCTCAAAGGGTATAAATCACCGCAACACTATCATCCTTGGATATTATGCTATGCTAGATTTACAGAAATTAATACGAATAAGTATTTTAGGGGTAGACAAAATGACTAATATAGTGAAATACCTTTTAACTATTACTCCTTACTTCACTAATTGTAAGATTCAAAATATTCACCATCCACAAAAAAAAACATATCAATAAATGCATAACAATAGCACACACACAGTAATACATACAAGGAAGTATACAAAGTGTATTTGTATTTCTTTACCAATACAATAATAAGAGAGGTAACATTTTACGTTTTAAAATTATTCTTCCAAAATAAAGCAAACAGATATAAGAATGACAACTTAATGTCTGTCCTGTCCTAATTAAAGGTACCCTCCTAAGTTTAAACTGACAAGTGAAGTGGATGTATCAAGTATCATCATATGAAACGAAAGAGAGAAGAGCGTATCTTTTTCAGTTTTAAGTATTGTAAGTCCTAATCTTGCTGTTCGGTTTTCAATTTTCAAACCAGGTAATTCATACTAGCCTAACCTTCTTTTAATTCATAGAATGAACGATCCAAATCCAAATGTCCGCTTCATTGCATCCCAGTAGTACCTTTCCCAGCCTTCTTTTGTCTTTTCCAAAGCGCTGCAAAGTTGATAATAGATATACATACTGATGTCTGTCTGCGGTAACCAGATAATTTGGCAATATATCTATTATTTAAGTGGGTGTCTTACGATTTGGGAACTCCGACTTGATCAATTTTAATATTGGTAGTGTCTTCCTTTTCTTCGATGGAAAAAGTAACTTTGGAAAAATGTCCATCGGGCCATTCCTTCAAGCGCCATTCTTGTACCAGGAGTTCTGGTTCTCTCTGAAAATAACATTTTAAATTCCTCATAAAATACTTGAGACAAATAGACGGAAGTTATTTCTTGTGGTAGCTGTTAGGTAGCCAGCTGGAGAAGCTTTGTAAGTCGAATCTTTTACCATTTCCAGTATTTTCCCGTGCACATTTCCTCCAAACATTTCAAAGAGCCCACCGACCTTCGGGTCAATTTTTCCTGAACCATTAGTGAACGCAGCAAACATCTACAGGAAGCCAACCAGCAAAAGAATAGTCAGTTACCCAATGGTAAGTAATAAAGTACTTTGAAGTTAATTTTGTACCAAACAATCTTACCTCAGGTCTGGTCAAGGCATTAAACGCTTCTAGAGAGGTGCACTTCATAGAAGTTTTTGATTTCAGATTAGATAAATCCAGTTTCACTCCTTTCGATGAAGGAAGTCCGTTTTTATCTAGATCCTGCAAAACAAAAGGTCCGTCAGTTATTGTCATTGGTCATTATCATTTGCTATTTGTGACACATACCTTGGCGGAGTCTAATCGCATATCAGCTAGTTTGTGTGTAGACGACGAGACTTGCTCTTTGCTGGGCAAAATCATCCCCTGTGTAAACTCTAAAAAATGTTTAAAAAAATTGATAATCAATTACATAATTGACATAATAATTATAGCCACAATTAAATCTGATAAATATGACATCCGTATTCATATACACTATACACTAACCCTTCTTTAGAGCGTCTATATAGTTTTGTAGCACTTGTTTTATTTTCTCCGTCCCTTCAGCCCTCAAAGCTCCTTTCATTAATTGGGCTGCATTTGAGGTGGCCTCGGTTAGAAATTGAATCTAAAAATCAACACCCCAATAAAGAGATCTAATTTTAATTGCGCTTCATTCGTTTATTTTTTGACATTATCAAGAGACTTGATTTGGTATATTTGAATGTCGAATCCATTCTTAACTTACGTCGAGATCATCCACAGTATTCTCATCACTTAGGTTAGGAACTTCGACAGTCCCCTCTATAGAGTTTTCTTCCCCAGGCACCTTCGCTTTCCATTTGAGCTGGAGTTCCCATTCGAAAAAGACTATTATTTTGGCTTTCCTATTGTTCGCTGATGCGTCCCCATCCGCCTTGGCTACATCCGTGATTTTGCACGTACCTGTAACAAACAACAAAGTTTTCAGATTGGATTTTTGGAATTCGAATTGAAAATTGATTAAAGAAAGATACTTAAATGATATTATAAAAATCAAAGCTGCCGTTTTATTCGACAATTTTCTACCCAACACCCAATGCGGACCTTACCAACTTTATTATCTAGCTTCAATCCCACCAGCAATTCCTTCAGTTTGTCCTTCGACCATTGACAGGCATTCTTCTCGGTCCAGTGCCAGTTATTCACGTTGGTCGCATCCGGTCTCTCCTCCACTATCCACCTGGGATCCCCTTCTCCCCATTTTGCCATAGTTGATTTGTTACTTTCTCACTCCAACCACAAACGTTACAAGAAATACTGCGACCTCTGCGCTGCGCCCTATTTTCGAACTCCAGAATCAGTTATTGGGAACACGCTCGCGTTTGGTTCGCTCGGTGCTCGTCCCTTGCTATTCCAAAACCTTTTGAACGGAAATCGAAGCACTTGGAATTAAGTGGAACAACAGCAAGCGGACAGGCGTTGAGTGGAATGTGGAATTTATCCGTTATTTAAAATATCTGTAATAGAAATTGAAAGCACTTTTTTTTTAACGGAATCAATCAGCTGCTGACGACTGCCGGACCTAAACTCAACTTTACACTTTCAACTTTACTTTACTATTGGTTTATTATTTCCTTGATAACTTGTTTTTTAAATTAGATTTTAGCTATGCAATTAATTTACTAACCAATTTTCAGAAATAAACCCGACGCAGTCACAGTAGCATAGTCAATCATCAACCAACCACAATTATTTGCAGTTTCCGAAATAGCATGTGTTCTAGTTCTGTGCTGATTCAGAGAACATGAGAGAAACAACAGCAGCAGTCTTTAGCTTTGCAAAAGCTGCATGCAGGAGAAATAGAAACCATGTGAAACTTCGAGAATTTGAGTGCTATGCTGCTAATGCTTATGGTTGGGGAGACATGCATTTATCAAGGTAGTAAGTTCTTAGGCTTGTCAATAGAATCGCAGCAGCAGCAGCGCAGCGCTTAGCTTGCTTGTTTCATGAATATGATGATGATTGATGATGACGCTATGCGC
>JAQGAI010003246.1:0-11021 GCA_034696905.1 Lepidocyrtus violaceus
ATTATTATTGTCCGATCCGATATTATTACATGAACTTTGGGCTGAACTTCTTTACTTTCTTCGTCCATGTGAATCAAAAAGAGAGGAACGAGGCTGAGGAGCTCAGCTCATACTACTAGTAAATAGGAAAAGGGAAAAGGATTTACATATATTACCTTCATAAAGTAGAGTAAATAGTGTATTTTGTGGGGATTGCAGTTTGCTCGGTTGTTGGAATGCAATATGAAAATATGTAGCTAGCTCTGGCTATGTTTATGAGGACGATGCTGCTGCTGATGATGATGGTGATACGATAGTTTCTCTCTTTTTTCTGTAGAAATGTGCATTACGCAAAGTAAGCTTTTGTACAATATTGTGCTGGGTGCTATATGACTTGGCTTTGGTTTGGTATGGGTTTTCTGGGTTTATGTAGCTGGTTTTGGCTTCTAGTCCTTGCTTCTTGCTCTCACTTCACTTGAGGATGGAAAGAGAAGAGTTCTATTGAAAAAAGAGAGAGTTTTTGAGTTCCACTGAAGTAAGTGAGTTGTTTCGTCCTCGTCCTTGTCGTGTGCCTGGTTTATAAAGGCAGAGGCAATGGGATTGTAGCATGAGTTGAGTTGAGTATTATGATACGAGTTGAGTTTTTTGTTGTTGCAAGGACTTTTGTGGAAGCCCAAGTAGTAAAAATATGGATGTGGAGGAGGGAGAAGTAGTGGGAGAGGAGAAAAGAGGAAAAAAATGCAGAAAAAATATCAATATCAGTTATTATTGTAGTTGGGTTCTGGTGGGTATCGTCCTCCTTCCTGATATGGCATGAAAAACAGGGATATACGTGGGATAGATATGGATGGGAAATAATGACATAGGATATCTTCCTCTTTTACTATGCTCGTAGCTTGTGTGTGTGTGTGTGTATGCTAGTTGGAGAGTCGCCTCCAGCTCCTCTCCAGAATTTTAACTCTCCAGCTTTGGTTTTTCTGTCTGTTTCTGTCTCTGCTCAGGCTGGTTTGGTTTGGCTTTGACTATTTTTTTCCTCTCTTTTGGCTTCGCATAAGAAGAAAGACGAGAAGGGAAAATGCTCCTGCTCCTCCAATCTCATTCATCACATTAGCCATGCACATGCACGTTCACACTGGGACTGGGAGCTGCTGCTGCTGGAGGAGCTGGAGAGCTTTGGGAAGTTGCTTGGTGGAAGTAAAGTAAAGTAAAAGCGGAGCAGTTTTATATATGAGCGCTTTCTCCGGGAAAAATAAAAGGCTTTTCCTTCTTCCTCTTCTTATGTACGGACAGGCGGCTATATTACATTACATTACATGACAGTGGCATGGCTTTAGCTTGGCTTTTACCTAAACCTAACATTTAACTTCCTGTTCGGGGGAAAAATATATATACGGGAGGGAAAGTAGTATTGAGCGGGATGGCGGAGGCATGGCGGTGGAGGTGGTTGCTGGTACGACTATTATTCTACGGGTAGCAGTAACAGTGGCAGTAGCTAGCGGCTGGATGGACTGACTGGCTCTTCTCCTCTCATGAAATGGAAATTTATTGGACAACTTGTGAGTCTTCCTTCTTGGCCTAATATTTTCTCCATGCTGCTGGTGGTGTGTATGGTGGTGCTACTGGTACGCTGCTTCTGGAAATAATAAAAATGGGATGGAGTGGATCTAGATCTCATTTTGGAGCTGAAAGGAGAAAGGGAAGAAGAAGGCGGAAAAAATATGTGTGGATTGTTTCCAGTCACGGATGGATACATTTTTATATGTCCTCGTCATCCCGATCGTGATCATCAACCTATCGTCATATCATAGTCGAAATCATCGTCATCACGTTCCTCCTACTACTCCCGTTTTTTTTCTTCATTTTTTCCCTTTCAGACTGCCACTGCAGAAAAATAAATATAGGAAGGAGGGAGGGAAGATAGAAATAAGAAAATGTTACTTTTTTCTTTAAAAAAAACTGGGTTTATTGCAGTTTTTCTTTGAAAAATAAGGCTGTATTTTTTCTTCTTCATGGGACGTGTGGAACATGGAATGAGATGATGATAAGGATATAATTTTCTCTTTTTTTTTCTCTCCTGGTCCTGCTTTTTTTTCCCCTTTTATTATTTTTCGTCACTTTTTTATTTTCTTCATTTATTTTTAACAAGGTTATGCTGCTGTATCAAAGGGAAGGGAAAGGCTGCAGTAGAAATAGGTTATTTGATGATACAAGATAAGATGATGATGATGATGATCATAATATTCCAAAATCACAATCAGGAAGAGGAAGAAAATGAGAAAAGGGAATGAAAGGTTATTTTTTTCTGCCCTCCATCAATTCTCCTGAGAAATGAGAAGAGGAAAATAAGACTAGAAGGGAACAAGGAGGAAATCGGGATTTCTTTTTGAGAAGGATGATGATGGAAAGGAACAATGAACAATGGAATATGGATGGAGTGATCACCTCCACCACTTTCATCAGTCAAGTTGGCTGGCGGAAACATGAATAAAACGGGGAACAACTGGGGATACATACCAGTCAGTAGCAACTGCTGCTGCTGCTGCTTCAGTATCGAGAATGTATGGATTGGGGAATATGTCGAACGAAAAGCGTTGGGATTGGAGTCGGGTCGAAGTGGCTTGAGCTGTTGTGTGGAAAAGTTGAAGCTTGACATGGACTGCATTTCACAGGAATGAAAAAAAGTTCAGAGTTTTCTTTCTCCACTTTTTCACTCACTCTGACTCTGGAAAAAAAAGTGTGGAAACCAGCAATGTTACTTACATGACATGCCACACGGCAAAGACACATAGGCACCGAGAAATTGAGAAGAGAAGGAAAAAAGGAAATGGAAAGGTTTTCTTTTAGTCCGTTGTAAAATCCATTGTTTTATACAAAGACGGAGAGAGTAGAGAAAATGAAGGGAAAAAACCTGACTTGAGTGAAAAGAAATTTTTTTGGCAGACACAAGTTATATGACTTCGGTCCGTGGTTTCTTTTTTTATTGTTTTGAGCAGATGTGTGGTGATACGGGTGGAGGTGGAGTGCGATGTAATGATGATGATAATCAAGATGCTGCTGATGATGATGACGATGATTCGGGTTATAAAAATAGCAGCTTTAACAAAAAACAAAAGGAGAAGCAAGCGCTAGTAAAAAAACGATCTTAAACTTTCGGGCTCATTAAAATCCCACAAAAACTCCTCCCATTCTTTTCTCTTCAGCTTGTGCTTCCTCTTTTTTCCCTTTTTTATTCTACATAATATGTAATTTATCGGTTTGCTAAAATAAAATTAGCTATAAAATTATTCTCCCATTTCCTCCCAAATTTGATCTCATTATGCCCCTCAACAAAAATTATATAGCCCATTTAGCAAAAATAATAAAGGAAACACGTACAATGGTAATAAGTCTGAGTTGTAAAAGAAAAATTGGGACAAATGGAAAGGAAGACAATTGCTGTTGTTGTACTTTTTGTTGTTCTTTTTTCTCCTCTTGTTTGTTATCTTTAGTAAAGTAAAGAAAGGAAAAAAGGAATCTAATAACAAGTAAGGAGGAGAATAAGCAGAAAAAAAAATGAAAAATGAGAGGTGCTTGTACTTTCCATGTTACCTCCTTTTTTCTGTTACTTACACTTATCTGTACATGTCCCCTATTCTTCTTCCTGTCCTATAACCATTTTTTTATTTGCAAGAAAGAAAAAAAAATGGAAAAAATTCGTTGAAGAAAAAAAAGGAAAACTAAGAGAAAGGAAAATATATTATATAGAGAGGCTCCTTCTTTCATTGGAACAACTCCTCCAAGCATCTTTTACGAAAATTGCAGACGGATGTAATAAGAATAAGAAATGGAAGGATGGAAAGTGGAATGAGAGGAAACCTGCTCGGGAAAGAATTCTTCTTCTTCTTGAAAAAAGTAGAGTAGGAGAATGAGACAAGTCGGTATAAAGTATACTCACTATACAGATCAGCATATATGTATGCACTTGGTTATATGCATTAGGGAAAAGGCTAAATGTGAAATGTTAACTGCTCAAACGAAAAAGAAACGGGGAAAAGTTTATTTTTTTTTGTATTATTTTATTCCCTAGAAAAAATGGCTGCTTTTAAAGTGGCGGTGGTGGAGTGAAACTAAGCTCGTTTACCAAGAATAACAACAGCCATACACTCCACTCCATTCTCCTCTTCAAGTGAACCTGACTGAGCAAAAAGACGAAAACAACAACAGCAGCAGAAGAAAATGATGCGTAAATCAAAGAATAAAAAAGGAAAATAGCTCAGTTACACGGAAGTACTCATGCATACTACCACTTTTGCAAGTATAAAAAAACAACACAAAAGCTACTGCGTATACTACAACAACATCACCAGGCCAGGACCAGCAGCAGCATTAGAAGCAACCTTAACAAATAAAACCAAGCCACACCACAGAATCCACCACCGCACCCTAAAAACCACACTTTAAAAGAGACAGACGGAGAAGATGAAGGAGAATGGGAGTTGGAGGGAAGACGCCATAAAAAGTAGAAATTCGCCGTCTTAGGTTTAGGTCCTATTCCTCTTCCCTTCTGTCTTTACAGGTTTGGACAGGAGCAATTTAGCTGAAGAGGGAAAGAAGGAGAGGGGGAAAATTCTTGAGGAGTAAGCAGGAAGAGGAAGCACTCTCGGCATTTTGCATTGGCTACTGTGCCATTTTCATTTGTACCTGTTTTCCCTTTTCAGGTGAGTTTAGGATGAAAATGTTCAAATGGTGGAGGGAATAAGTGAGTGTGGGAATGAGATGGAGGAGAAGGTAATCCATCCGACACCCTACAACAGAAATACCTAGATGCTTTCTCCCTCCCTGTTTTTGCAATTTAATTGTTTTCTCCTAATCTCCCTCCCCACCATCTCCACCACCTCGAAGAAAAAGGGCTTTGTGAAGTAACCAAACAATAAAAATTTATACCGAGTGTATTACCTGTCTCAAATCCATTTTGAGGAGGAATTCCGTTCCTAGTTCTCACTCTATTTAAAAATCACTTTTCAATTTAGTCCCCCTTTCATCGCCGCTCTGTTCCCTTTATTGGGAATCGGTTGGGGGAGACTTTTTCTTAAGCCTTTCTTTTTTTTCCTTTTCAATTCAGGAGGATATATCGAAGGAGGGAGACCGGGGAAAAAATAGAAAAGTTTGAAGGGATTTCTTTCTTTCTCTCTTTTCAAAAGAAAAACTTTTCCCTTTCATTTTCCTCCCTTTTTTCACTTTCATCCTCTCTCAAGTCCCACCAATTCCTTTCCTCTTATTTTTTCTCTCTTTCTCTCCCGTTTAAAAAACGGGAGAAAGCATTGAAAGATCGAACTACATAAGTCCTCATCGGTCTCCCCATCTCCCTTTTTTTCTCCAGTGTGATATGTGTTGTGTGTGTGTGTGTGTGATGGAAGAGAGAAAGGAAGTAAGATGAGCCTCCTCGCTGTGATATGTGATGTTTGATGATGATGTCGGATGTCTTATGATGCCACCTTTCCCTTTCTTTTCCTTTTTTTGCGCTCTCCCATTATTATTGAGAAATGGGAGCTAATAGGAAAAAAGTATCTACAAGCTATAAAAATAATCCATATGAGTTTCAACAGCAACGAGGTATAAAAAAGGTAAGATCCTCTCTTACCCTTTTTCTCGTATTTTTTTTATTGTGTAGCCTCCAGCCAGACATTATCCACACATGGAAAAAAATTTATACCTACCTACCTATGAGCCATGAGCAGCAACAACGCTTATTCCTTGTGAACTGCTCACTGGGTGGAAAATATGGACTGGATTTTCTCTTTCTTCCTCTTTTTTTTCTAATGAGACTTTCTCTCGCCTTTGCCTTTTACCCTTCCCTTAAAAAAAATTACGAACGTAAACGGAGAGAGAGAAAACGTAATAAAAAAGCAACAAAAGGCGGAAGAGGACGGAGCGTTTTTTTTATATATTTATTTTTTTCTCAAAGGATAAAAAATTCTAAATGGTAGAAAAGTACCTAGTGGCATGGCATGGCATGTTTCTTCATCCTAAGTTACAAACTATTATTGAGTTCGGAGGAGCCAGCCCCGATCAGCTTCTATTTCAACTCCGGGTTGGAGGAAAGCAGGTCGGGAGTCGGGATCGAGATCATCGGGATCTTTTGGAGGAAGAGTGCAACGATGCATGAGAGATGCAACAACACATGGAGCATGTTTTATTTGGAGGAAATCAAAAAAAAATTCGACTCGATGCAAGGGAAGACCTTCTTCTTTTTTATATTGACATGTTTTTATGGACTGTGATGTTGATGATGATCATCTAACTCGAAGTTTTTATGGAGCACAAGGAAAAAATATAACATAAAAATTGTAGCAGAAAAAATTGTAAGTAGGTTACACGTAAAAACTACATCTTTGAAGAAATACGAATGCATGTTGGCTAGCTATATCACGTTTTTTTAAAGTAGGTTAGTTGTGTACGTACTCATGTGGAAAAAAAAGCATTCCCGGAAATATGATATGATTCAGGGATATGATCTGATATAGATCAAAAGATGGGAAGCCTTATTTGGAACTCAAGGAAGTGGAACCATGCATGTATGGAGTACTGCGAATATCAAACTGGAGGAGGGAGGAATGATTTTAACTCGAATCATTTCATATTATCGTGGAAGGAAAAATCTACAAAAAAAGGAAAGGCAGTCAAGCGGGAAAAGGCTATATATGAATGGAATGAAATTGGAAGTGGAGGACTGACTATCTCTATAGCTGGTAGAGAGGACTTTAGACATGTAACATGGATTTAGTTTTTATTTCATGCGTGGGATATCATTCATGATCAGTGGGATGAAGTAATAAACTGATGATGATCTCTCCGTTTTCCCCCGTACAATTTTCTGGGAGTAAGAAAAAGGTAACTAAGGATGAGAGAAAGAGAGATAGAGCACTTGAGAGACTTACGTCAATCTTCATTTCTGATTGGGTTGTTGTTGTTGATTCACCTTATTTCTCAGAGAACATTCCTACTCCATTCTGATCTGATCTCATCTGATTGTCTTTGAATGATACTGTCATATCATATCTTTTACCTTAGGAAGAGGAGGAAGCTTAACGATAAAAATTGCGAAACGATGCCAAAAAATGTTATGGAATATGGATACTAAAAATGTTTTGTCCCTGTTTGGAAGCAACTACTCACTTTCCACAACTAAATATTTTGTGATTTCGAGATCCCTTCTTGGAGATCTGGCATCTTGCGTAAAACTGGAATGGAAGGAATGTTACTTGGAGAAGTAAGGATCGTAAAAAATTAGATGGGGAAATACGGGTATAGCAGGTGATTTATGAACGGGACCCAAATATTTAAGCAGAGCACACTTGACATTTATTTGGAACCTTCTTGGGCGAGTAAACATTCCCAAGAAAATTACTCACGATATACGATCCTCCTGGAGCCTGGATAAGTACTACGTATTTGCTCAACGAAACGAGGAGGGATAGACTCCTTTCTTCAGTTACAAAAGAAAAATAAATGTTTTCTCTTGGAAGGGGAACAAGTAAATAAAGACGCTAGCCAGGACCAGATCCAAGTCCAGGAAAAGCCCATTCCAAATACTATTTTTTATCGAATGGATGGATGTAATCATATAAATGTAGCGTGGGATGATGTTGATGATGATGTGGAATGGCGACCTGTTTCTCCAGGATTTTTTTTTCTTCGGTGAAAAATAGCTGGTTAGATATTAGGTAGGCTATATTTGCTTTAGACTGACTCTCTCTCTCTCTCTCAGTTCCACTTTGGCAGGGCAGGGAGAGTTAGCAATTCCCGCAAGTTACTTATGACATCCTGACATGGCGTGAGTGAGCCGAAGCCAAAGCCAAGTCAGGCTTAAATACCACCAGAAATGACTTTCCCCCGCAGCGGAAGTCGAAGAGCGATACGGGAAACACAAGAGGGGCTAACAGCGTTAAGCCATAATATGACTTGATCTAAAGGATCCCCCTTGCCACTTGCCACATCATCCAGAGTAATAAATGGAATGTGTCGCTTTTTAGCCTTGGCTAGAGTCCTCGTCGTCATCATGATCATCATCATCATCAGCCTATTACCTACTCCTCCAGTACTTTTGGAGGGTAATAGTGGAGGTGGAGGTGCTCTAAACAGTATTTACGAAGGAAATCAGGACTTGCCACGAAATGGCTAATTCACTGTCACCAATCATCATCATCACTACATTAGAGCTAGTCAAGAGCTTGAGCCTAAAGGAGAAAAGAAAATCTTGTAAATTGTGTCGATGGAGGACTAGTAACAATTTCTGTCTCAGGCGTAAAGAGAGAAAGACGATTTTTTTTCTTCTCTGGTTGGAGGAAATGAGAAATACGTGCGAAGCATTTTAGTTATACCGTGCATAATAAAGTAAATTAAGTTGCTTCTCTTGCCGTTTCCCTACGCTTCCCCCTACCCTACCTCCTCCTCCACTGGTTTTGGCTTCGGAGAATCTCTGATCATGACTATATGGGCCTTTTCTTTGTGTAGATTTTTTTTTGCTATTGTGTGGGATCATCATCATCATCATCCGCCTGCCGTGCCATTCGTTGCCGGTGTTGCCAAAATTCCGCTTTCTTGTTGGATGCCTCCGTTTAAGCCTCCTCATTTGCACATATTTTGTATCAGTTCACGTAGGCATAAAATGCTATTACTCCATCTACGTAAAACTTGTTAGTTTGTTTAGGGAGGCTTTACTAATGTAGAAAACGTGCATGCGGGGAATTCATGATGAATTCCCACTTATTAGCGAATTCCGTTCGAATATTGAAAAATGTGTTGTGGAGGTGGCAACAAAACGTGAGGAACATGGGGAATTAGGGCCTTGTTTATGGAGCAGCTACAGTACTATATAAGCTAGCTTAATATGGGATAAAATATATGTCCTTGTCTCAATCCAATTGGAACAGTCATAGTCAGAGTCACACATCATCAGTAGCAGCAGCATTTTCCAATTTTAAAGGTCAGGTTGTGCAAAATGTAGATTTTTAGACAAATATGACAAACGAAATGAAATTTTAGCTTATTTTTAGCTATCGATTTGTACAACGTTGGAATATGTATAGATATGTCATCAACGGATATCCTGAGTAGTAGAGTAACCCAGTTATAATAGTGTACATTAAAAATTGCACTTGTTCGAAATTGGTTCATGAAGTAGCCTTATTGTTTGCTTTTGTGCTCATGAAAACACTTGTGCAGCTTATTTTTTTTAAAGAAATACATTAACTTACATAATGTTTCTTTCAAAGGATTCTGTTTCCTTTTTAAGCTCCGAAAGTTCATTGTTAAGAAAAAATGATGCTTTTGTGTAGAAAAACGTTTCATTGAGCTCTTCGGGTTTTACATTGTCGGGATCTCATTTTAGAGGTACTTTGTCCTTCCTGTGTGCATTCCATTAACAGTGCGCTGCATAATACATAAAATAATTAACCTATTTTACCAAACTAAAAACTAAAATTGTTTCCGGCCTACATTTCCATCTTTTTATTCCTTCCAGCCTAGACTAAACAAAATAGATCACCGGATGGCGCTAAAGAGAAAACTAGTTCCAATTTAAATTAAATTTTGTACTGTTGATCTATTTAAGTTTTTGGTTGTGTTGTATTTTTCAAAGTCCACAGAGAAAAAATTTCTTATTCATGGCTTCATTCCCAATGATTGTAAGGGAAGTTGCAAAATTTTCCAGTGGCCACTTCATTTTGTTATATTGCTAGTACATAGGGAAGGATTTGAAATAGAATCCACGCAGGAGAGTCAGGGTAATGACGTTTGATTCAGGGATATAAGAAACTACCCGTGGATCATTTGAATTTGTACATCATTAAGTTATTTTCAGGCACGTGTAAATGACGATAGACTGCGTAAGAAATAAAAAATGACTAAGGAGGCTTTCACTCCATGCTTGTTACAAATACCATTAAATTATTGAAAGCTATATTTGACAATGCTACCATACAGCCTGTTCTGTTCTGCTTGTAAAAAATCAGCCAACTTTAAAAATACTGGGAGCCTACAAAGAAATCTTTCATTTCTGCACGTCACATTTTTATCATCAGATCACACACAATATACAAAAAATGGCAATGCCCGTCGATCTTATCGCCATCATCAGTCAACCAAGCAGCGATCCAAATCAATTTTTAACAAATTGTAAAGAACATGAATCATATAACATACTCGTATAGCATATTTATGCCATATAGACATAAACCTTTTTATCAATTACCCACATGAAGAAACTAAAAAAAGATTCTCACTCAAAAACTCAGTCGCAGCAGTAGCAACAGTTTACATTTTTGTTTATCCCCGTTTCACACATCATTAACTTCAGCAAAGCATATAAAAATTTGTCTAGAGAATCAAATTACAGTCAAGACAATAAATACACCGACGGCCACCACCAATTCAATGAACTGGCGATATTGATATTGACGATGACGGTAAAGCGCTCTGTACTGCCCTGCGGTGGCATGACCATTCGCAATAAATACCGACCAAGGGAAAATTTATTGCAAAAAAAAGGTATTCTATCGGAAAGCATGTCCACTGCCCATTATACAAAAAAAACTAGAGTAAAATTACATTACTACTATGAAATGGCCTGCGTCTATCTATGCTTTCGTCATGAATAAGTACTATAGGCAAAGTCATGGATCATTGGTTCCTCCACCACCACCACCACCGCCGGCAAAAAATCGCAAAAGCATTTATGTACGTTTGCCATATTTGCAATGTCAACAATTTCCCAACAATGAAGTTGTATTTTTCTAACAATAACTTTGCCATTGAACTTTTAATGAAGATTTAAAAAAGATTGATTCAATTTCTCTTCTTTGCTCCTCCAATTTTCCACTTAATTTTCCCCCTTTAGAAAATAGAAAGGTTTATTGAAAGAATGATGATGATGATGATGAAGATGATTCGATAAATAGCTTTGACAGAGCAGCTCTGTCAAGTTGAGTGGATCGGATTGGGGTTTGTGAATGGTGACAAGCGTGAAAATCGGAAGCGAGGAGGGGAAGGAAAACAACAAGTGC
>JAQGAI010003247.1:0-11019 GCA_034696905.1 Lepidocyrtus violaceus
CAAGCAGCAATGGCAGTGGGAACAGAGAGCTAGAAAATGAATTCATTTTCTCTATCTCTCTCCTAACAAATAAATTAAAAACTGGCAATGATTCCCATTTTCCATTTTTTCTTCTCTGATTGAATGAGAGAGAAAAATCCGTTGATGATGATTACATGAGGAACGCGGCTTTCATCATTTGGTCGGATTGGAAGAGTGAGCTTAACACTATTAAAATTACTTTTTCTCTCTCTTATTCTTCTTAAAACACATTTTACAACAAAATGTGAACGCGCCACCTCCACTACCACCACCGCATACCTCTGCAATAGCAGAGCATACGTACATAGTGCACCTAAGTAAACCACTTTTACAATGCCTGAAGCTAGGAAAAAACTACTTCACATGCCACATCATTTAATGTCGTTTCTTTTCTTGCATTTTTTGCTTCAGGGAATCTCGACACTTAACAACAATGGCTCTGTTCTCTAAAATAAAAATTAGATATTACCTAGCTATGATACACTTTTATACACAATGCGAAAATAAAAACCTCAGCTTGAATACCTAGTTTAGCATTTTAAAAGCGAATACTTAACTGAATTGACATGCCGATTAGGATAGGCTACCTACAGAAATTTTTGCGATTCTAACATTTTTCTCTCCCTTTCAATTAGATAGCTGATGCGGCGCGACAGTTTTGTGCCGAATGTGACATATTATTAGAATTATATTATTGTCTTTTCCGTTGATTTGCCTTTTCTCCTCCTATGAATCCTCTTAATCTTAATAGCTCCTCTTTAAAATTTCGGCAAGATTATTTTATTTTTTTCCCAAAGAAGAATTATACTACTTCCCTCCTCCTCCTTCCTTCTTCCTCCAAAGAAGATCCCTTGTCATATAATAATGAGAGGAATCATATAGGGGCCCCATTTTTTCTGCCCTGGCTCTGTTTGAACTTGTCGTCTCTCCACTTTAAACAAGAAAAAAAGATTGTTCTCCGACGACGGAACAAAAGATTTATTTTATTTTATTGCACAATTATACTATATTACGGGGGCTTTTACTGCCTCCTTTCCCCATTCCCCATTCGTGTGTGTTTAATGGTGAAAAGGCATAAAATGCATAGAAAACACATGTTTCTAAAAACACTCGAAAACTGTGATGGAATCCTTTGTAAAAAAACAACATTTTACTACACTACGTTGGTTGGTTCTGCTGCGTAGTCATATTTATTTTTATTTTTTGCATCGGAGCAGCAGCAACGCATCCCAGTTTTAAATGGTTTAGCTCAAAACCGTCAATAAAAACGGGGCTATTATCCTTTTTTTCTTCTTCTAAAAGTAGTATTTTGTATTACAATTCCTTCTTTGAAAATTGTGCGTCTGTGTAGGATTTGTTGTTTTTTTTGTAAAGTTAAACTGAAACAGCAAAAAAAAAACGGTATTGGCTGTTTTCTTCCATCGCATCAGTTCAATATAAAAAAAAGGAGACCGGCAGTAATGTGAGTACATAATGGGGTTGATGTCTTATTGTGTTGTCGTCCTCCTCTTCTTCTTCTTCCACAAATATATATATTTTTTTTCGGAGCTCACACAGACCCCGAAATTGTAACGTAAAACTCAGTTAAAGAAACGCGTGAATGGGAAAATACATTCAAGTGATAAACAGAGAAGGCCAATAATATAAAAAAAAATCAGTCTTTGAGCTGAAGCTGAACAACGAATTTGAAAGAGGGTAAATGGAGCATTGCAAGCCAATGTCAACACATTTTACGAGAGAAAAAAGAGAATATTGTCATTCATGTGTTCCCGCTTATCTGTTTTGTTTCAAGTTTCGGTTTCCCAGCGAGTCTTTGTAGATTGGATGCAATATCAAAAGATCCTTTTTTGCATTTTCTTCAGCCCGTCTGTTTTTTTTACAATATTGGATGGATTTATACAGCTTTTTTGGGGGCTTTCTTTTCCTCCTCCTATTACGTATATATTTTCCCCCATCTACATCCATCCCTTTTGTCTTCTTGACTCTTGACAATTCTTAATCTTTTTTGTCTTATACGTACGTAAAAAAGAGTGAACTTGTTGGGAAAGAGATATGTTAATACTTACAGGATTAGTGCGTTATATACGTATGATGATAGCATGATACAATTTTTTTCCAGCTTGCCGGAGCTTCTTTTTCGAACAAAGCTGAAGAGAGAAAAATATGCCATATGTCTATTCCAACTGCGTGATTACTAGCTTTCCCTTCCACCAACTTCCACTCCACATCTATATCTGACAGAATTGGAAACGTTTTCCATTTTTCGGAAGACGTCTTCTTGACTTGACTTTAAGGAAGGGAAGGGGAGGCTGATTCTGAGTGCAGTCCAGCTCATGTGTGAATCCGTGTTTATGTGCAGTAATAATGAATTCTGAGGGCTGCACTGAATTATCATCGCATCGCATTACGCTTCCCGCTACAGTCGGATTTATTCATCGGAGAATCAAGAAGGGTTTTATTTTTTAAATTCTATTCTTCTTGTAAGGGTTAAACTCGAACTCGAGATATGGAGGAAAACAAACCTCTTAAGCCACGGGAGATAGACAAGTTATGCATGCCAACAACTTAGAAACCTACAACTCTCCTCACCACGGTTTCTTCTCAACGCTGCTTTCGCTGACCGAAGAAGAAGAGAAAAAAAATGATTTTTTTATTTTATTTTTCTCTCTCTCTGAAAGGGCAGCAGACATCGCAACCTTAAAGATATGGACGGAGTCTGACTCCATTTCCCTTTTAAAACTTCAACTAATGTCATATCCTGAAATTTTTCGAATGTTTTATGTGTTTGGCTCCACTTTTTCAAATAGTTTTCGATCCAAACATTTATCATCAGATGCATGTGATCCCTCTCTACCCCTACAGCCCTCCTCATGTCTTCTTTCAATCCATCCATTTTCAAACATTTATCTTTGTTATTTTTTTTTTCTCCTCACGGCCTCCAGAAGAATGGAATGTTTTTTTTTTGCTTTTTGGTTTTTTATTTTATTTACTGGCTTGGATTTTTGGATGGTATGGTATGGGCTCACGGAATGGAATGGGTTTCCTTATATTTTTCCCTTCGTGGGATCATCATCAGCATCATCATCAGCCTTATCAACATTACCGTTTTAATATCAGTTATAACTTACATTAAAATGACATTTTGAGAAACGTCCCTTTCAGAAAACAATTTTTCCCGGCCTTACTCTCAACATTCTTGAGATAATCAACATGAACAAAAAAGAAAGAAAGAGCAAGTTGACTGGAACTGATAGTCATGCATGCATTAAAAAAAAGTATCCTGCTGTAGGTAAATATCTTCCCTTTCCGAAGGAAATGGAACTATTTTTATGGAACCATTATCTTCCATTACTTAACCTCAAATATCGCATCAATAATGGATCAAACTACACATTAAACATATTTAAAAGCTTTAAAAAAATGATTCCCTTTTAGTGACATACTATTTGGTTAGACTCCATCAAAGCACTAATTTGGTATGATCCCAAAAATAACCCCAAAAAAATCCAAAACAGATTAACACCACCAGCCACCTAAATTCGCAACTGAACAAAAGAAAAGTCAAAGTCAACGGGACACAATCATAGTAGGCATCAACCCCAAAACCTAGATAAATGTCGCATTATCTTCCTCACCTCAATCAGGCTAAAATCTGTCTCATTCCCAACAACAGTCATACCTACATTCATCCAAAAGTCAAGTCAACATTTATTTGGAACTTTCATCTCATCTCAAGAGAGGACCCACCACCATCATTACTGTTTCACCTCATCATCACTACCATTACCGTATTTTACAGCGGCTACCGCTACCGTCAGATACAATCTCTAATTGTGAGGTTTTGATTTCTGTTTCATTACATGATATTAATTTAGTGGAGTTACAAGTAAAGTATTGGTAGTAGTTCCCTTCTTCTGTAAAGATAAGTATCATTGAGGAGGAGACTTTTACACGATGTTCATTCCCGGCCGGACATGTAAAACTGAAAGGACTTGAAAATGTTCCTGGCTACTTACTACTACTACAAAAGGTACATACACGACTAATAATATTAGGAGCAGGTAAAGAAAGGGAAAAAAGGAACATCATCGCAATGGCATCAATAATGTCGGTATGGCATCACCTACAAGATCAAGGGAGACATGGATGGTGGATGGAATGGAAGATAATAATGAGGATGATAATACTCCTGCTACTTTTGAGGGCTTCTCCTTCGTCGTCTCTCCCAATATCTTCAAAAAGTTGTAGACAGGTTGAAAGCCCAGGCACATAAATAAGAGGGAACCAGCCACTTCCACAGTAGGAGGACCCAATCCAGCCAACAAACGGAGAAACCACGGAACGCAAACCGATAACACTGAGGACAGGAATGCCACCGTGATTGCTGGGATTGCCATGACGACGCTATTATTGATGTTGCTGTTGATGATGATGCTTTTTTCCTCCGACTGAACTCAAACTCAACTCATACAACTGTAGAAACTACCTTTTTACCTTATTTCTTTGCGCTGCTGTGCTCTGTATGTAAGCTTTTTTTGTACCTTTTGGGCGAAGCCCCAGCCTCAAAATATTAAGTATATTGCTATATTATTGGAGCGAATTTGAAGAAATTAAGAGTTGAAACGAGCCGTAATTGTAAAAGGAAGAAGTTCATAAGGAAGAAGAATAGCATTATTACCTGTGCACCTTTTTTAGAGCTGGTATGGATGCAGCCAGCAAAATAATATTTTTAAAGGGGTTCAATAATATAGACTTGAGAGAGAGAGAGAATGGGGAAAGGAAGGAACTCACTCATTACTACTCCTTATTCTTGCGCTCCTGTTCCTACACAGTTGTCTGTCGGTGCCGTACATATACAGCCCAGCTAAACTTCTTACATTTACTGTAAGTTTGGTTGGAGTGGAGTGAAGAGAAGGTGGAAGGATGAGGATGGAAGGAGCAAGAGCCCAGTTTTCAAACAAAAGGGGATGAAACATTATTTTAGTTTTGTCGGAGAGTGCTCAAAGGGTTGTGAAGAATGTATTTATAAATTTTTTGTTTCTCCTTCTTGGAGAACATTTTATAGATATTTAGTTCTCTCTCTCTCCTCTTTCATTCCCTTGTCTTCCCGATGATTTTATAAATGAAGTACATACAAAAGTGTGTATTAGAGCCTCTTTTCTGGGATTATGATTGTTGGAACAACCAATAATAATTGGACGGTTGATTAGTAATTCTTCTCCGCTGTGTGATACATAGTATACCATAGCCTCATGGAAAATGCTGGTGTTTCTGGAAGGAAAAGCGATGGGGATGGGATGGGAAGAAGTGAAATAGGGAGGATGGATATGGAGGCACTACTCCACCACACCACCGCATTATTACATTATTACTTATTATTAGGAGAAGTGACGGTGGTTGAGTGTCGGCATATCTCTGTATGAAGAAGTTTTTTAAAGGTGATATATAGCTATAAGGAGGGAATCTTTTCCAGGGCCAGGCCAGCCGCTCAATTTTTATATTTAATATTTTGTTCTACCTTTCTTTCTTTTTTAATGCCGAGGTGTTGTGGATTCCAAATGGGCTCAGATTAGGGCGTATTGTACCGGGCTACGGCTTCTTTATTATTGAAACTGCCTACGTATGTATAATATGGCTCTTACTTGAAGTTTAGTTTTTTTTCTCTCTCTCTCTCTCGAGTAGCCATATTATACAAACTCTAAAAAAAATCCATCCTAAACAATCAATTTTTATAGAACATATATGAAAGGGAAAATTGTATGGGAAGGAGCCGTGAGAAAATTCAGTGTAAATGTCCATCTTCCGTCCATTCCTTCCATTTTTCTCTCCGTTTTTTTTTGAAGTGGCGATTGGTTTGTGATTCCAGTCAAAAACGGAGTAAGTAATGCTTCTGCCTGCCATCATCATTATCATCATATTTTTCTTGCCATTTCAGTAGCAGCAGTTGTACTGGTACTGGTCCCCATTTAGTAATACCACAACCACCACCTTCGTCTTCCTCGTCCGTCGTGAGTCAACTTTTTTTTAGACGTGTTGGAGCTCCACTTAAGCTTCATCTAGAAACTAAAACAAGACACCGCCAATAATAATGAGAAAATTTAGCAGGGAATAATACATAACATGTAAATGATTATAACTTTGTAGGGAGACGATAGAGCGTTTTCATTTTATTTCACCCTTTTTTTATTCCCATCTTGTAATGGACTTGCGAGGCAGGCTGAATTTATTTTGATTCCTGCAGCAGCAAGCAACAGAAGAACGACCAGTCTTCTTTCTGACCAAAACCTAAAATGAGAGAGTGAGGTATAAGGTAAAAAAAGGCATGCAAGCTGAGCTAAACTTCATATGCATATGTAAAAAAATATTTCAAATGAGGAATGACCAGGGTAAAAAAAATGTCTAAACGTACCCAAGAGAGAGAGTATATTAAGTCATGCAAAGCAAGGGAAAAAGCGAGAAAGGAGGTTCGTCCTCATGAGTATATTATTTTATATGATCGGCAAATTAAAAACCTTGGAAAGGTGTGAGCAAGTAAACACAGACAAGTTTAGGGAGTTTACATACATGCAAACCTGCCACAAAACATGACACTCCATCCATAATATTTTTTTCTCTCCTTTTTGCTCTTCTTCACCACCATCAAGACCGAGACTCTGCAAGTGCAAGTTAAAAACTGAATTCACTCCGACTATGACTTCCACCCAAACATGTGAAGAGGGCAAGAAAGAAAGAAGGGTAAAAAAATAATAGTGAAGAAAAAAAACTACATATTGAATAAAAAATGAAAGAGGGAAGACCCCGTATAAAATAATGGAATGGACCATTATACAAAACAGTAAAATAATATAAAATGATATCTTGTATGCATACATTTTAATATCAAAATTCTATTACCACTCAGCCTCAGCCAAGCTCCTCCACACACACACTATACTAGGGAAAATATTCTGCTGACTTTTACTATAAAAGACAAAGAAGAAGAAAAAAAACTAGTTGGGTTTGAGAGTGAAGTTGATGGCTTTTGCTGGCCAAGCAAGCATTCTTCCTTGATTGCATGCAAACATGCATGCATGCATGATATCGGGATCGCGTCCGTCCGTCCAGCTTGAAGAAAAACTTTGAATTTCATTTCATGATTAGCTATAAAAAAGGGTACATATTATCATATCATTCAGCTTTTGCTTCGTCCTCTTCTTCGTTCCTCTTTGAAGCTCATCAAGATGATGATGATCGGAGGAACATGATGATGATGATGTGTTTCTCCACACACCTCACACAAGTATCTCAAAATGCTCAATCGAAAAAGTTCGATAATATTTTCTATACAGCCAGCTGGTATGGTATCTACTTTGCACGCTGCTGCTGCTGGCTGTTTTTTTTTTCACCTCGATGATGCTGATGCTGGTCTTCTTCCTTTATGGCCAGTATAAAATGTTTTTTTTTAACGAACGAACAACAGGTAAAGCAAAGCGGAGTTACTTTACTTACTTTTCAGACAAGAAAGTTGTCCACCACACGGTTAAATAATGATACTTGAAGGAAAACCACCCGGAGCAATAGACTTCTTCCATCCATCCAATATAAAAAAAAATCTCTCTTTCTCCTCCTGGTGGGGAACAAGAAACTTTGTTCCCTTCTTCTTCTTCTTCTTTAGCGTTGTTTTTTTTTCACAATGTGAAGCGCAAGTTGGTATTCAATATTATGGCAAACTATTTAATGCCCGCTTTAACAAAAGAGGTTGGGGATTATGGAGGAGGCGCATTACATTTCTGAATCCCGGTGGTGGTACATGCTTCCATACCTACCTACTTACCTAAGGAAGTTTAAGGATGTTAGGCATGGATGGAGCTATTTATTTACCTGTTGTTATTTGCTAAGGTCACTCTGATTATTGGCATGCTGCTATCTAGTCTATCCTCTTGTAACAAAAAAAAAATCCATCCGTTCGTTCAAGACGGCCGGACAAAAAGTGAAGAGAAAGGAGAGGAGAATATATAATCCTCTTCAGGAGTTTCCTTTTTCTTTGGAGCTCTCGCATGGGTTGGTTCTGTTGACTTGGCCTCTTGCTTCATTTTTTTTCTTCTTCTCCTCTCCTCTTCTTGATCGTCGAATGTTGTGTAGTAGAGCCCTATTACATATATTATTATTGCCATGTTATGAATGTTTTATCAGGTTTTATGGGATGCACTTAAACTTGAACCAAAAAAAAAATAAAACTTTTGTACTCACTCAACTTAACTTGCTGTAATCTTTTTTAATATTTTCCCGTCAAAACTGGTGGTGGTGGTGGTGGGGCTCCGCCGCTCAAAAACTTCAAGTTGAAACTGAAGTAAGCATTTAAGTATTTCCCATATTATGAAAAGTGAACCCAGTTGTTCTACCCTATTGACAATAGATAGAGTGGTGGTGGTGGTGGTAGTTGCCTGTGATGATGATGATGATGATGATGACGGGTTTCAATTAACAATGTACGTAAGTGACGTGTCGTTACTTAAGTTATGGGCTTCAGTCAGTGGTCAATGTCAGTTATTTAATATTATTGATCCATCATGCAAATCGTATCACTTACATTTCTAAAAAATGCAGCTTTTTATGTTATTTTAATTTAAGAGTCCAGCCTGACTAACAGTATCGGCTCAGTTTCCTACTTTAAAATTCATATTTTTATAAGGATATGGAATTCGATCAGTCTGGCTGTTTGGTTGTTTGGATTGGCAGGGGAAAATACAATCTTTTTGATCATATTACACCCTCCATAATAACATTTAAAGCCTTCATTACACTCCATTTTCCTTTCATGGGATGGAGAAGTAAAAAAAGAATAACTCCAAGCCTAGAATAATAAGAATCGTTGAATTTAATCTTGATTTTGGTTTCTGTCGTTGATGATGATGATGATGACCATACCATACTAGAATTGTTAGTTTGTTCTTTCATAAAATTATAAATGAGCTCATCATATCGCATTCCATTCCTCGGTTTAATATGGCTGGACCAAGTTTCTCCTCTTTCTTTCAAGATAACAACAAACCATTTTAAATGTACTTTGCACTTGTAGATTATTCGCTATCGCAGAAAACCTTTCCAGATAAAAATATATAAAAATGCTGTTGATGATGATGATGATGATGGGGATGGTGGCTAAAAGCACTTTTCATTAATAAGTTGCTTTTGATGAGCCAACTCCAAATCAAGAGAGAGAGAAAAAAAATTCCTTTTACCTACCTACCTAACCTTCCTAATCCGCAGTTTCATGATTAGGTTGGATCAACTTACTCCCTGCCTTTTAAAATTATGAAATACAAACACATTTGTTTTTGTTCTTCCTCTCTCAATCTTCTCAAATATAAATGAATACTTTTAAAGGTAAAACGACTCATTTACACAATGTTTTTTTTTGTTATTCTTCTGTTGCAATTGCAAAAGACATCAACAATTTTTATTGCCCACCGAAACATCTTCTTTTTCTCCTGGCTTGGATTGAAGTGGTTGGGCATGCATAATAAGAAACATTTTATAGTTCTCATTCTCTCCACTTACGAGAGATATGGATAACAGGGACATAAAAAGCATTATCCACTGCACTTTCAGATTGCAGTCCACTTTAAACTCCTCTTGACTTTCATTTATCTGGCCAGCCATCCATCCATCCATCCATCCATCTGTATTCCATTCCAACCTTCACCAGTTTTATATTCTCCCTTCTCCACAGACACATTAAACAAACGTTTATCAAGAGGAAAATAATCATAAAAAAAGGAAGTTTTTTTTTCTTCTCTTCCTTCCTTTTGGCCTTTCTTTGTTACGTCTACTTCTTCTGCTGCTGCGCAACCAACCAACATGAAAAGTTTTACAAACGTCAATATAAAATTTTAGCATGGACGTATTGTGTCTAATGGTCTGTTTATGTTCCGCTTCTCCGTTTCTTCCAAAAATAAAAATAAAAATCTGTCAGGAGGAGAGGTTAATGCTGCTGCTGATGACAATGATAGTTTACAACTTCCTCAGTGACTTTTTTTGTGACGTCTCTGAATATTACCTACCTAGTTGATATATCCAAAAATCATTCTTCCATTTTTTCCTGGATTGGCCTTTCAAAGTATGTTTGTCCCTAGTTAAACCTAACCTTTATTTAAACTAAATCTTGTATGAACCTCTTGTCTTTTGTAAGCCGTTTGGTGTGTGCCCATCTATGTGCTCCGTTCATCAAAACCCATCCAATTCTTGTTTAACGAAGAGAAGGTAATGCCCTTCTTAAAATGCTTGACCATCTATTTACATTGTTATAAAACTTGTGTTTAGTGCTGGGGAAAGAAACAATGTATGTATGTGCGTACCTGCTGCTGGTGTCGTACTAGCACAGTCCAAGAAGTAAAATGTAGGATGACGAAATCCACTTCTTGATTCCCCTTTTCAGTCAAGTTCCTGGGCTCTCTTTCGTACGCACTCTGTGTGTGATGTGACGTACGTTGCGTTGTTAATAAATGTGCTATGTCAGGACATGAGGAACGCCGCATTCTTCTTCCGAGTCATTGTCAGAGGAATATAAAAGTGCATACTTAATCTGTTTTAAAAGTTTGAAGAGCGATAGGATATATAGGATAAGCATAGCCACTGCCACCACCACCACACAAGCAAGCAAGTTAAGCAAGCACCTTGTCAGAGCTTACCTTTTTTATCCTCCTCGTACCTTTATATGGGCTGGGGTAATATTCCTCCCGTAATCTAATCATCGGCATCGGACTCATTTCACTTGAGAGAGCTCTTCTTAAGAGGAAGATGCACTGTGCCGTGCCGTCGTCGTCGTCATCGTATTTCCTCTTCTCCATTTCCCCACCACCAGCACGTCCTTTTAGCTATAATTCCTCCATCAACATCATCATGCAGAGAGATGTTCATGATCATGATCAACATCATCAGCAGGGTAGTTCATCTGATGCAAATCTAGCGATTTTGATTATGCGTTTTTGGCTTTTCTAAAATGCAATTAATGCAAAT
>JAQGAI010003248.1:0-11016 GCA_034696905.1 Lepidocyrtus violaceus
TAAACTACATAAAATGTCTTTGCATATCGTCATCTTGTGTGATGACAGGAAATGTGTGTCCCATTCTGGGAGCTCCCTTTATATTATGCTCACTCCAAAGATAAAATGACAATAAAATTGTAATGTACTTAAGCAAAATGCTAAGTGTCCCCCCAGTTGTGTAGTTTTCACTGTGAAGAAAATGGAAATGGGAATGATGCAAGGATAAAATTCAAAGCGACATTCCATTTCGTATGACAGTCACACAGAGAGAGAAAGTTTTTGCTACTTACCCCCCTTTTACTTTGTGGCAAGAATGAAAGGGAGGACTGTGCTGCTATTACCATTACCAGTTTTCGTCAGATTATTATGTAAACTCCAAAAGTAGTTGTTCTATCTTTAGTTTTGCAAAATGTAATCCCTTTTGTGTGCTCCTTTACTCTTATCAATCTCCTTGTTCATTTCGAAACATTCAATTCTGTCATCAACTTTTTGGTATTGATGCGACAATGTAAATACCTTTGTCGAAGGAATATGGTGCACAGCTCACAACAACAACAGCAGCATCATTACAAAACATTTATTTGCATGCAAACATTAACGACAGGAGTGATTTCATCATTAGCTTTCAGTTTCACATTAAAACTTTTGTTGTCAAATGAGTTCCTTTACATCCGCTACAGTTAGAATCGTTAACACGGCAGATTTAGTAAATTTAACGATGTTTAATATCGCTGATTTTGAAGCTTGAAGTAGAAATAGGCAGGTCAAAAGCATACCAAATTGTACCTAATCCAAACTGGAAACAGCAAATTTTGGATTCAATTTTTCTTTACCTGAATTTTTTATTTCGTTCTGGGAAGTGTGGATGATGAACTTTAAAGTTTAGAACGTCCCTTTAAAAAATTCGGTTAGGATTATGTGATCTGATTACAAACCGCTGACTTGTTTTCTAAAAAGTAAAGTTTTCTTTCATCAGCCATATAGTGATGAAAAGGAGAAGTGAATGGATAATCGGAAGGGAATAAAAGCAACTTTCCTCTTCATTTTCATTGTTACATCCCTCCTTAATGATACAAGTGTATGGAAGAAAACAAATTCTCAAGCTATTTAGCTGCATACATTATCATCCTCCTACACCGTCGGTAATGAACACTATGTGGGGCAAAGCAAACTTTTTCAAGTTTCCACTTTAAAGCTAATGGGGAGAAGGAAGTTTTACTCATACATAAAAAATATCATGCGCCGCCTGACATTTTTGCCAAAAAAAATATTATTGCAGGAAAGGGCTCTGTGTATAGGTGAATGAATGAATAGCATAAATATACCTAACTAATTTTTTACTTGGAAGAATTTTATCTAGATTTTTCTACATAAAATATCAAAAGAACTTGTTTTTTTATGAACAGGGAGAGGAGTCAAAGCTGATAAAATAAACTTTGAGTTTGAGCTCCATTCATGGGATTTTTTTATCCTCATCATTTATCATCTTCATCACCATCATCAGTCATATATTACCCCAAACTTTAGGGATATTATGCTTTTTTATTGCTTTTGTTCAACTGAACTGACATGGCAAAGGGGAAAGCCTAAGGTTAAGGGAACGCAAAGAAAAATCATTTATACTCATCTTCCTTATTATTAAACTCCATAATCCATTATTTTCTTCATGTGAAAGCTCGCTTGACTTCACTTGTCGCTTCCGATTTTTATAGCAGTTTTACCTATCACCGCTCATATTTTTCGAATGAAAGCCCTTCTTGGTAAGATTATTTTGAGCAGAAAAAAAAACGAATCTCGTGTAAGTGATGATGACGGGGAAGATATCTCGCTACTCTCACTACTTTCTCCAGAGAGATTCCCAGACCATGCACGGCTCTGCGAAAGCAGGTTGTACAAATAGCTAACTATACAGACTGTGGCACAGTTGAGGTGTGAAACGGTGATTAAATTATTCCACATTGATGAAAATTTTTCGCTTTTCCCATCCCTGCCCTTTCCTTTGGAATAGCATTTATATGTAGAGGCATGATTTCATTTCATGACCAGCCAGATCCATTCCCATCTTGGCTGACTGGTCAGATGAGGAGATGGGATAGAAGGAGACCTAGTTCTAGTTGGAGGGGAAAAGTTCTATCCTTACTGGTTTTTTTTTTCACAGTTCTGGTGAAGTCTGGTTCTGGCTTTAGCTTGAATTTAGCAGGAATTGGTTATTGGTTTCCGGAAATATGAATCAGGACTGGGGCTCCCTGAATTAAACAACTTTTCCCCTTTGTTCGCAGTTACATTTACATAATTAATTAGACGGAGCTCCCTCTTCGCAGTATAACGTTTGTGTACTTCCTGCTAGGCTATTTTTAACCAAATTCAGCAGCTTTGAACTTTTAAAACTAACTTAATTATGCAAGTAAGCAAAAAGTGTGAAGTCATACATAATTATGGTCGTCCCGATGAGTATGGGTATGAATAGGTTTGGTGCGTAGTGTGTACTCGTTAGTGTCACCGGTTTTAACACAAATTAATTAATTAAGGAACAACATCAGCCAATTTAAATGAACGGAAGGAGGAGAGCAACTGCAGTTATTTCATTTCGTAACTAGTTAATGGGTTTCTTTAGTGATTGAGATTGAAATTGATTTTTTAAAATACCTTCTCAACGTCGTTTTATTGACCAAGCCATGATCAGAATTATGTTACATAGGTCACAAGATTTACTGATGATGATCATTCCGATGAAAATTCCAGTAATCCGTATTATTATTATGTTCCCATTGTTACTCCTCATGCCCGAACAAAAATCCATTCTTAAATCTGACATTACAACGGGGCATTATAAGCTCGCTTTGTGTAATTTTCAGCCAATATCTACATTTTTATGTAGTAGGAATATATTACAGCAGACTTTTCATCATTCTCTTTCATTACCGTTACCTGCGCTATATATATATATAAGTATATCAGGTTATTAATATTATTATTAGCTGACTTTTGAATTTTATTTCTACTTCCATAAATTGAAGACAGATGTTGGGAATGATAGTAAGGTCAGTTGACAAAAAGCTCAGTCAGGGGTTTCCAAGTGGTGAAAACAAGGGACTGGCCAAAAAGCAAAGGGTACAAAAGGAAAGTCTTATCGGTGGGAGGTGAACGTGTTTGAAATGTAAATGGAGGAAGATAATAAAGAGGACGGAAGATATATCTAAGGAAAGACAACCCTACTCTTTCTATAAATTATTCATAAAGAGTAACCAGATGAAAAAGCCGGTTGGTCAATGGAATAAAATACCACATGGAGGGCTTCCTCCCAACTTTTAAATGAGTGTTGAGAAGAAAGAGCTAAAAGAGTAAAAGGGACATAGGTAGGTGCATGCTCGTCGTGTAAATCTGATCGAGCAAAAGAGAAAGTTCTTATCGTCACAGGAAATTGACAAAGGTTTGTCCTTCGCACTGCCAGAAAATGCTTGTTGGAGGCTTGATCTTTTTTAGGGCTGTTGATTTCATTAGGTACATGTACCTTGTTTCTGCAAAGTACATTTTAAAACTTGGGTAGATAGTTATGTATGATTACGTTTGTTGGAAGAGGATAGGTATGGTATAGTGTATGCATGTGCACTACTGATGACTGATTACTTCTCCCATCTAAATCTAAAGTATTCCAAATTTCAATTTGACTAGAATTATTTTTAAATTTTGTTCTACCTCTCAGTCAGTATACCTCCCAAATATATGTTTTTTTTTGTATGTAACAAGACTTTTAGGGTCGGAATTTTTTTCTTTCCTTTGAAGTTAAAACATGGCCCACTTCCTTTTCTACCTACATCTCGATATGTGTATGTTCAGAATAAAATTGCAATTTCCCTAACTACGCATCACTACACTTTCTAGGACTATGTGAGTGCCTATGTGAGTTATTAACTAGTACTTGCGAATTGTTTCTACTGCGTTCCCGAACACAACATCCTGTGCAAGTTTACGTTTTGTAAATCCGTAAATATATTTTATTGATGTAAAATGTGGTTGTGTATTTGTGTGTGTACGTGACATGGGTGGAATTACTATGATCTACGTCCATAATTTACTGATCCAGTTTCAAATTCCGTCTGCCAAGAAAAGACTATGCATGCGGAAAAAATGTGTTTGAGCAAATATGAATACTGATGGGGGATCATTGCGAAATTATGACGGGATAAGGAAGTTCGGAGCGACTTTCTACAAGACTTACTTTCTACTTGTTAGTCATGCTCCGAAGCCATGCATAGGCATTCTTTTTTTTCTATTATTAGATGCGATGAAAGGACGCAGCCATGCTTGAGGGCATGCTATGATTTTGATACAGTTAAATATAACTTTTTTTTAATTTAAATGAAATACCTTTTCCTCATTTCCACACACCGGAAGAGCTCAAACAGATAGGTTTTCTCTTATGTAGCGTGATACATTTTTTATAATAATCATGTCCGATCTTGTTTCAGCTATTGCTCAAGGCTAAAAATAAAATCTTGTAAAAATAACTGATGAATTTAGAAATCTCGCTACAATTAGTTCCCAAAAGTGGGCTTCCCTCGTCTGTACACTTCCGAAGTAGCTCATACTAGAAAAAACGATGATGGCAAGATAAAACTAATCAATTATTGCAGTATCAGTACAACTATGGTTGTTTAACAAGCAATAACAATGTTACAGGATGTTTTTTAAGCTAAATACCGATAAGTTATGCTTTTCCGGATAGTAAAAACTTTCATTTTGTTATTAGTTTTCGGAAATAAACCTTGTATGAGTTTTCAAAGGCGTCTCTCGTGAAAATTGTCTAGACGGTTAACTAACTCTTATATTACGAGTATGTAAGTAATATCCTCATAACTACTTTTTTATGTTACAAAAGCATCACTCGTGTCGTGATCGCAACAACAGAAAAACAAGAAATTAATTGAGTGGAAGTTTCTCTTTGAGCAAAACTCTTTCACCGAGGAAGCTCTTAACAAGTGAGCATCTTCAATCGCATTTTTCATTTGAAGCAGGATCCATCTCGTAAAAATGCTTTCCGGCAAAATACGGTATAAAAAATAACAAAACATTGCATACAATTAAGAATAATTTCGAGTTACAAATGCTTCAACCAATGCTCGGAGCAATTGTTGAGCTCTGTCGTACCAATTGTTATCTAAGAAATTGGGAGGTTAACAATCAGAAACTTTCAATTTTTCCATCAAGATGGAATCGTCATTCCCACTTGATTTTCCGTCAAATCAATTTTTCCCAAAACAAAACTGGGAAAAAATGAGCTGACTGACAGAAAGTCGAAAGTGGGAAAAATTTTAGTTGACAGAAAATCAAGTGGGGACGACGGAATGGGAATGGACAGGAATAAACCAATGACATCATCATCTCCTCAAGTGCTCGTTAAAATATTTTCACATGAATAACTAATAATAAAACTGGATGCTTGTAATTTTATTTATTAACTTCAAGTAGCTACCATAGCTACTAATTGAGGGTTTAGCAGAGTCAGCACACTTCCTTTACTGTGAAGGAATTCACGTAGAACTTCCATTTGACATGCTGGCCAATTATCAATTTTCTTAAGGATTGGAAACGTGTTCTAACATGAGATTTTATAACTGCCAGTTACCACAATAGTCATTTGTTGTTGCTTCCTCCGCCCCGAATCGTTCAACAGTTACCACACAGTCAAAATTGGACGCCTTGTGATATTGCACGTATGAGGATGTACAAATGTTATGGAACCTTTTTGCGAAAGAAAGCAGAAGCCAAAAGCATACCGACTAGAAAAGAAAGAAAAGTAGTTGAGGGCTTACTGTCGAGCAAGATGGATGTGACCAAGAAAGTAATCCAGATTAGCCATTTCTCCAGAATCCATTTTCGTCGAAAGATCCTCTCCGAACTTCTGCCGTTGTGGTTGCTGTAACTGCACCCGCTTATGCCAGAGGACGATAAAGAAGACGAAGGACAAGGGTTGACTGAAGTGGAAGCGGGCGATGAAGATGAATTCATATCAGGAAGTGGCGTAACCATTTTCGTTCCTATATTCCTTTTCTTTTCTCCTGTAAGTTGACTTGACTTGTCGTGAATGAGGAAGCTATTTTTTTTGCTTTCCTCCCAAATTTCCCAAATAAAAACAATTTGGTTTGATTGAAGGTAGAAGATGACTTTGCTGGGAAGCTTCCTGTGAAAACTTAACAATTACTTTGAGTCTCTGACTTTCACTCGATTACTGTCTCTCAAAAACACTGTGTTTTTATTCACTTGACAGGTGGTTTTGAAAATTTAAGTAACAGTCAGCGCTAGTTGATACATTGTTATTTTTCCAAATCAAGATAAGCGCCAAAGAACGTCAAGTCATTTCAAATTCAGAGAGCCAAATTTGATTCCCAGCTGGAGATTTGTTATTTAACGTAGGTTTCTTGGAAGTGATGAAATGTCAATGATTAAATCAGTCAGTGGCAGTTAACTAATTGACAGGTGCCTTTTGACTTTCACTTTTTTATCACTTCTGCAATTTTCTCAGTATTTAAGCACTCTGGTCTGGTCTATTCAAAGGATGAAAGTTTTCAGCACATATGTTTTTGTAATCACGTTGCTCATGTAACGATGATGGATGGAGAGGAAGGACATGAGCAGCTATTTTCAAGTTACGTTTAGAAACCGTGTTGCATTCAACCCAGCTCGTTCGTTTGTAAGTGTCTAAAATGCTGTTTTCTTGTTACATTCACAGCCGTTTGTAAAATTAAATAGTTGTTCGTGGGTGGGACTTTATTTCTAGCTGCCTTTCTTTGTTCAGGTTCACGTCCGCAACTCTCGACTTTGTATAGCAATTTACCTTTTCGAAGAATTCGTATTGTTTTATTGGGTTGGAAAATGGTAACTTTCTAAAATGAGGGGACTGTCCAAAGGGATGTACGCGACTTGATTTTAAACAGGGAAAGCTGATGATGATGATGAAAAATAGAAAGGGTAAATGTACGGAGGCCCTTCGTCAGGCTCGTATTCCGTCCTCTTTTGTCCAAAACAACACTTGTTATGTGGAGCAACTGTATCTACTTCTTTGATTGTGGACTCTCGTGGGTGTCAGTCTGGCTTGGGTAATTGGATCTGAAAGGAAAAGAGATGATGTGTCGTTTATCAACAACATCAACAACAACATCATCCCCCCCCCCCATTTAATAAAAATAGACTCTGGAAGATATTAAATTCCAAGAATCTCATTAACTTCCTCTCCGTCAAATAAGTTACTTGACAGCATTTAATTTTGCGCTTTATGTAAACATTTGCTTAACAAATAAGAATGCAATTAAATGATTGTGACGGTGATGGATGATGTCCAAGATGATTAGGATGATAATTTATCTCCTGACAGTTGTAAATACCAAACAAAGGCTTAGGTAATTATAATTCGGTCACAAAAGTGATGTCACAGTACCGAACCCTGTTCAGTCGGATTTCTCCACTAACTTTTTCATATTGTACAGGATATCATTCCAGTTCCCAACCGGACAAGCAGAAGGAAAGCAAATCGGAGACAGCATGGAAAGTAGCTATAAAAAGTTGAGTCAGTTGTTTTATGCCCACCTACTCCACTCCTCTCCCGTAAACTATCCCAAAAGTGAGTATGACAGTTGAATAAAAGTTATATAATGGTAATAATACCAATAGTAATAATCTAAACTGACAAGGATGATGTTGAATGAGGCATGGAAGGAAGGGAGAAGAAGAAAAAACCTACAGGGAACATATACTTGTCCTGCAAGACTTCACCAAGAGTTTTCCCTTTCTACTGTCATGAGAGAGAGACTTGTTTCTCCAGCTGTTACAGAATGGATTTTATACACTTCACGAGATGGGAGGAAAAGATAGATGGATTTCAGGGATGCAGCCGAGTTCCTAGAAATTCTTACTTTCTTTTCCCCTATTTTTCTCCTCTCTCTACATCTTCTTGGCATCCTCACTCCATGATGATGATGATCATATTGCATGCAAGTGAGCAATAACCTGACTTTAGGGGAAGGAAAGATGCTGTGAATAAGCACCAACAAATAAGCATACAATAAGCCAAGTGTGTCCTCCTTATTGGGAGATAGGTGTACGATCCAACTTAACGGTGAACACTAGGAAGGAAGCCTTATTCCCCATTTTCCTCTTCACAAAGGAGGAGAAGACGGATTGAAACGAAATATTTTATATACGTATCTGCATCACACGTAACATAACGTTCAACTGACTTTCTCCATTTTTCTCTCCTTGATTTTGTTTTCCTGTGCCATTTCACGCCTCGTTGCACACCTCACGCAGGAGAGAAAGGTGACTGGGATGGGATGGGATAGAACGCTGATGAAGAAGATAAGGGAAAGAAAATGACAGTGTAAACAATATGCGTGCCCAGCCTTATACTCCACTAAAAGTTAGTCATGTGTGTGCGTTTGTGGTGGGGAAAGCTGAGTGATTCTTTGCTGGACTACAGTTGAGAATTTCAGAATTCTCTGCGTCTGGGCGTACACCTTCTAAAAGGATACTGCTGCCACTTAATTGGGATTATGTATTGCAGTGGCCGATGACAACTAAACCTAACCGTGGGTTGGGTGAACATCCTCCTCCAAGTGGGATACTTGGAGGGAGGAAAAAATAGTTGTATGTAATAAGGTGGTTAATAAGTGCTGAATTGTTGACGGTAATGTAATGTACATATCTACCTACTTATATATATACCTGGATACTTTTGTGTGAACGTGGACACTTGATATTATCCTCTTCGCTTTGCCAATGCCGGGGATTGCCCGAGGAAGCCGAACTTTAATATCAAGTTTATTGGAACCAGAGCTAGTTCAGTTCGTTAGTCCATTATTGAAACCATATTATGCCACTTGGGTATACCCTAATATGGGGAACTTACCTAAGTTACGTTGCCAATTCCCAGGTTTCCCCCGTTGTTAGCCTCGATTCCGACGTGAAATGTTCTGTGAAAATAAAGGGGAAGTGAAGGTAAGAAGATTGGTGGTACTCTTGATGTTGATATCACTTTGAAAAAAAAGTTTGGTTTCCCAACCCGTTCCTGCCTGAAGGTTTTCCGGGTAAGTGAAAATTAGCTTGAAGGTTGCTAATCCTGCTGTTCCTTGATGATAACGACAATCTCTTCTTTTATTGCAATCTTCCTAGTGCTGACAAGCACAAGGAGGTTCTGAAGAGATTCTGGTTCCACCAAAATTAACACGGGAAAGGGGGTCATCAATAAGCCAGTGGCACTTTCACACTGCACCAATTTTTAATGAGAGTCAAAACTGTGAAGGTCAGATCAGAAGTTCCCTTGTCAATCGATAGAAGCTGGGCTACTTTGAAAATTCCACTTTGTTGTGGATTTATTGGGGAGTGCACATTTAGAGGATGGTTTTAGGACAGGAGTTTAAAAAAAACACTTTATTCCTGCTTGTTAGTTAGTCTGGAAATACTTCGAATACTAATTCGATGTGATTAGAAATTTGCGATAGTTGTGATATAAATGTAAATTTGAAAAAGTACTTCTTTTGGTTCTAGTTTTAAACAATGGGATTTTCCTCGGAGCCGAAAACTGACTGTCTCATAGATAAACTCATGGAACAATGGAGCCAAGAGAAATGCTAGTATTTGAGCGACAATGGGGAAAAGAATGAATTGCCTATTTTCACGGATCCTTTCTCGTTTTCTTTAGTTCTTCGTGTTCCATTCTTCTTCTTGAGGATGATAGCCCATGGCGTGCGCCGGTGTGGTCTCCCCACAAATCACAGTAATATTTTTTCTCCCTTTTCCCACTAAAGTGAAATGAGACAGTAAAATCTCCCACTGCTCAGCCCACTAATTTATGTTGGGAAAAATTTGTTAGAAACAATAAGGAAGAAAGTAAGTCTGCACAAAAAAAATCTCGATTCAAAGCAAAACCCTGACTGTGATGATTATTGCGACTTTTTGCATTAAAAATAATCTGATAAAATGTAAAAAAAACAACTAGTTTTTAATACGATGTACTTTCTATTTATGTAAGTAAACTTTTGTCGTTTCTTGTTAAAAAAAACTTTATATCGTGTTGTTTTCTACATTCTATTTTTTGTTTGTTTGTTTGTTGTTTGTACGGTTGTTGTAAAGTTGAATGAGTGTGGATGGAATATAGGGGGGAAAGAGTAAGGGTAGAGGGAGAAAAAATGATGGGAAAAGTTCAAAAAATAAAATACGATGGCAAGTTTAAGATGGAGGAAGGAGTGGAAAAATGGGAAAACTTTTTTTTCCGATGTCAAATCTGGGGTGACTTGAAATTACAATCGGATAAAGAAACGTAATGAAGTGAATGCAAGAGTTGAATTCCCTGCGTTAAAGTTGTAGAATGTAGTAGTAGTAGAGGTAAAGAAGGCTAGGGGATCCTTTTTCCAGAGTCACAACAAAGCGGTGAGAAAGCCAGTGACAGATTGAGCTAGGAACGGGCCTTCCTCTAGCTTCTTATACGGGGCTCTTGCTTTTCTGATTCTCAAACTCAAGCTGGCTCATCTCTGTCTGGAGAAATGCTCCCCAATCGTAAAATACATAGATGGGTGGATGGTGGAGCCAGGAGAGATGATGCGAAATGCGAAACTGGAATGTATCATCATTATTATATTGTTCCAAAGCCGGAGACTGGGCATAGGCTGCTTTTACTACTCAACCCTAACCCATGCCACTACTACACTATGGCTGCAACGTTTAGCATTGCTAAACCTAGAAGGGAAAGGAGGATAACTATCCCTTGTAACATTACATTCCACATGAAATTCAATTGCTCCAGTTTCCATTGAACGTCTCTAATCGTAAATGTAAGTAATTTATCTAAATTATACCAAGAACCCTTACCAATCTTCGGTTGTAACGATGGCCAGCAAATTGTTTTTCGCAAAAGGTTGTTGGTGCGAGTTCTGGGGATGGTAAAATTGCAAATCCACCTCCCTCACATTTGTTCTTGCCATCTTCAAAATGATCTTGGTTGCCCTTTCCGCCTTCCCCACAGAAATCAACCATCTTGGCGAC
>JAQGAI010003249.1:0-11015 GCA_034696905.1 Lepidocyrtus violaceus
GCAATGTGCGGAGCAATCTGAACACTTTCGTTTGGCCGTGACAATTTGGCTGCAAATTTACAAAAAAAAAACAGTTAGAAAACACCTAAATTCAAAAATCAATTTGCATAATTGAATTACGTAAATAAACATAGTAGATTAGCAAGTTAGTAGACCTACCTGAACACAAAACTCTCCAGAGTCGAGGGAGGTCTTAATGGCAAACTCGAAACTTGGCCAGTCATCACTAACAAAGTTGGCCGCATCGATTTGCATAACGTACTGTAACAAAATCATCAAATAAAAACATTATTAAAACCACACCTATTTTCAATGCCAAAATGCAAAACGTAAATTCATAAACAAGCCCATGTCATATCATATTCTTCTTACCTGAGTCACAGACTCGACATAACTCGTGGTTCGGCAATGAAGGCAAATCTTCGTGTAGCTGAACTCTGTATGCAGCTTCAATGGCTGGGACTGGGCGGGGCCCATGTCCAAAGGGATGGCCTCGGTGGGTAGGGCACTAGAGTCTTCTAATTGTCGGAGAAGAGTTTCCTGCAGAAATTCAAAGTGAAAAAATAAGAATCATCAGCATCATCATCTTCATCGGTTTCTTCTTGTGTGGGGTCTTTTTCTTTGACGGTTTTTTCTTCGGATAAAATGGCTTGTTTTTTTGTCCTTTTCTTTTTCTCTAATGTAAAGAGATATGTACTTACGAATTGAATATGAGTCGGAACACTTCCTGGCACACTCCCCACACTCTTGAACTTCCCGAATCGAGCGTTCTCAATGGCGGACTCGATCGTCTGCCGGATGTGGGGTGGGTCCAATACGGCTTCCCTCATCAGCAGGCTCAGCTCATGGAACAGATTCTGTAATAAAAAATTTACACATTGTTTAGCAATGGGTTTTATATCTGTACAGTGCCCTCTTACCAATCTGCTTAAAACTTGTCCTTATTTTACTGCAATGCCCATTTTTCGTCGCATAAAACAAACGACCTATTTACCACCTCATTCGTAGCCTAATAAATTGGTGTGAAAAATTCCCAATCTCACACTAAAAATTACCATATTTATTAGTACCACAGCCTACATACTTAAATTTTTACTTTCTATTCAATGCATAATAAATCCATATTATTATTTTTTATAAAATTTTTATCGTCAATCACAGAACGAAACATTTTGTCACAGTTCTCAATCTATCTTCCTATTCACTTTTACAATCAGTCAGCCTCATATCATCAATATTTCACAGTCATTCCCTTTCTTTCTTCCTCCATTCATTGTCAAGGTATAGGCCATTCATTTATCATTTTACTTTTTAAAAAGGAACCATTTATCTTCTCCTCTAACAATGGGCCATTTGTAACTGATGCTATGCTGCCACCATCCATCTATCCTCAATTTCTCAACTCAATGTTAACTACCTTTTTCTTGTGAAATGAAATGAGTCTAAAATGACACATCCAATTTACAATCCCCATTCACAATTTTTGCTAGAGTGAAAATTACTAGAATTTCATTTCGCATTTTGAATTTAAAAAGACTTCCTTCATCTTTATCAAAACTGACATGCAAAAATATGATCCCTCTCAACTCGAACTCAACCAGTACTGCATCCTGATCTGATCTGATCCTGCCTCTTTTCTCGCTAAATGCTCATAATAACATGTCATTTGCATTCAAATAAAAAAATCCATTTTACTCCCAACTCCACCTCAATTCATTTGTTTTTTTCCTTCTCCTTCAACAACAATCAATCACATAACTCATTCATTCATTCATCCGTTTAAATCCGCAAACAATCACCGCACATAAAAAAAACTAGTCTGATCACATCACATCTGATTGTGAGCCAAGAATCTACAGCAGTGTCAAATCCGCATAACAATAAAAAAGGAAAACATTTATTCAAGTTATCTAAATAAAAAAATTGCCAAAACGTGAATCAGACATTCTAGTGCAGCTACGTAGGCATGCATGGCTCAAACCCAACCACACACTCATCTCATCTATCTCATCTGGCCTCCCAAACCAACAATATAACATAACAGCAGAGCTTAGCATTTCTGCAGCCATGTAATGAGGCACTTATATCAATCAGTGTTTAACAATAACTTCATTGTTATTCAGCTTACGATCCCATCCAAACTGTAACTGAGACATCACATCAGAAGCCAGGAAAAAATATATCATCAAAGCTAGCAAGCCTGACTTTAAATACCCAACCCAATACAAATGAATGCGAAATGAGGGGCTACAAATTTTTCATATCAATGTTTCAATGTCATATGATAGGGTTCAAAGAAGCTGATGAGGATGATGTTTGATAATGATAATGAAGCCCAATGTCTGTGCTGCTGGTTCACTATATTACCCAAATATGCTCTAAATTCTTCACTCGATCATCGTAAAAACTGCAGATCATTTCGTATTTATCTAAACACAATCGGGAGCAATAAATTCTTTTTTTTAACAAAGCTCCTCTCGTATATCGTGGCTCACTTGCTTTCATTTTTTTTCTTTCGCTCATACAAGTCAAGTCAACAATTTTTAAGACTCGATCGAGTGTGGTGGTGTTCCTATCTCGTATTACCTATTAGAAACGAGTTGTTCTCTTCCTTTGATCTTCATGCATGTGTGCATTCTCTGTTTACAAATATGTAGTTTTTTTTACTATACATTGATGTTATTTTCACTATGATTGGTTATTATGTGGGGTATATCATCATCATTAAATACGGCTAAATTTTTTGGTGATTGAATTGGGATATCGGTAGCGGAAAGGAAATTTTGTTGCTGATACTGATGATGATGCTCATGATGATGATGATGACTTTTCTTATGCAATTATTTTTTACAGATACTGATACTGATGATATATTTGTTGAGTGCCGGCTTCAATATCAATTTTCTATTTGGGAATTTCTTCAATCTTTTTCTATTGTACCGATGAAAAAAAAATGGATAAAATTGCATTGAGTTGAGCAAATGGGAATTGGAAAGGGTATTAACAAGCGTGTAAGCTTTTTGTTTAACGCTTTAACAGGGGAAGAATACGGTTGGAATTTGATGTGGGTTTTCGCATTGTCTGATGATTTTTCGGGCGAATAATGATTTCGTACTTTTTAGGGTTCGTTGGTTTTTTCCTCTATTTTTTTTATTTTTCAAGTCAGAAAATCAGCATGAAATTTTTCTTTTATGAATGAAAAATTTTACTTTGGTTTTTGGTTGTGGTACTTTTTTTTGAAGGTATGAAAAGGGATGGATGCGGATTGTAAATGCTTAGATTGGATTTTTTTCGCGCAATAAATTATAGCTTAAAGGATGCTTAAAGACTTATATAATTTTATAATTACCGGGCTTATCATATCATAATAAACTTAAAAAAGAGAATGTAACGGTTACGGTAATAAATTAGCTACTGTAACAATATTCTTTCGCGCTTATGTGCGAAAAAATGTAAAAAGGAATTGCGCGTGTTATGCTAAGTAGGTACCTTCATAATATGCTCCTCATAATGTTTTTTTTCAAGAGCTGTCTACAATTTTTTGAAAATTTTGAAAAAAATATTTGTATGATTATTTTTAATATTTTTACCTTAAAGCAACAAACAAGGCAGTCGCTTCCAGTCACCGACGTCGGCTCACACTGATGCCATCCCAGTTTGCGGAAGTTCCTCCTGAAGTAGTCCAAATGATAGAGGGACCGCGTGAGTTCAATCAGAGGTGACTCCATGATGATTACGATTGTTGCGGTTAATCACACTTGTTGGCTGATTATAGGCTTGTTTTTCCCAAGGAAAAATGTTCACAGTATTTCACAATAGTCTCATAGTTAATTGTTGCTCGTCCAAAAATATAATGATGATGGTGATGGTCACTTTGGTATATAATTTTATTTTTTTTTAAGAAAGGGAAGAAAGATCACAAAAGTTCATCAGATCATCAAATAAACATCCAAGCTATTCTAGCAGGTCATATGGCTTTTCTTCATTTCACAAGCAGCATCAGCAATACAATACGGCCATTCTCCTTCACAAAACTATCTGTCATCTTGCTGTGACCCCAATTTGCTTCGAAGCAAGCCCTCAAGAAAATGGAGCTGACGTGAATCGCATCATGGCGAGGTAATAAATAAATTGGATGTTTTTCCTTTCACCGTCAACACACATGAAGTACTTTATAAATATTTTATTGTGATTTCTATAAACAGTGCTCACAGTTGGCCATTTACGATAACTTTTTTGCCATACACGATCAACAATCGATGATGATGTCCACCAAGTGGAGTTTGAAGGGTTGTCGAAGTCCAAAAAATGAAATGTTTCTTTCTTATTCATCCACGTAACTAATAACGTGATCGTGTGCCAAATGATCATAAACTCATAATAATATAATTGTGGACTGTAACGAAGATTGTAATAAGGAATAACAAAGTTAAAGTTGGTTGGGAGTTGGAGTTGGGGACGATGATGTTAATAAATGATATTTTTTTATATCTCACGACGCCCGCAGCAACATTAACAATTTGTAACCACATCAAATTTTTGGGACGGACTTTTGCATCATCTCGCATGAGCAGTGCAGAACTTTTGAGGGAAGACACACTCAAACACAACAATCTCAAAATGTGAACAATGCTTGAACGCACTCCTTCTTCAACAAGGATGAATAATAAGATGCTGCTGATGATGATGATGATTGTTGTAAAAATGGATATATTAATATATGCATGCAGGACTCTCCTCCGCTCGATAGATGAAAACAGGAATGAGTAATACAACTCGGAGATGATCAAGCTTGATAAGATAAGATGAGATCCCTTATTGTTCAGACAAGCAAGGCAAGAAGAAGGCTGGCTCGGCTTCGCATTCGTATAAAAATGAAGTATTTATTGTAAAAGGCACGATGATGATGTTGATGGTGACGACGATGATGACGAAGCGGAGTGCTCGCTCGTAGTAGTAGAATAAGGGTTTGTTGTATAGCTTTTTTGGATCCGTCTTCTTCGCATGCACATGCTATACGAATGAATACACCGCAGTTTTGTACGTACACTATATTTATTTATTAAAATGCACTTGCTGGCCACGAAAAAGAAAATTGGATCCAAAAGGCACTTTGCATATGAATAAGGAAACACTTGTTGGGAGAGTTGGTCCCTTTTTTTAACTCTCCTGAGAATTGAGTTTTCTGCTTAGTTTGAGCAGGTGAATTATTTTTTTTTAGGGCTATGCGTCTCAAATATCTGGTTTCAATTTTAATTTAGTTTAATTAAAGAAAAAGTTATCTTCGTCGCAACTAATTTCCCAATCCAAAATGAATCCAATCGACTGCACGCGTTTTATAATGTCTCCACCGCACTGTCGCTAATTAATCAACTTTAACTTTTATTGAAACGTTGTTAACCGCTTTATGCGCAATAAAAACTGCTTAATGGTATAACACAAATGGCTAAGGAGTGCTCACAATTTTTTATTCCCTCCCACAAAAACAAACAGAAAATGAACGCAAAAACGCAATAAAAAAGACGGGACGCGCACCAGCACAGTTATACTCTCTGCTCCCCTGTCAAACGCAAAATGGATTAAAAATTAGGGGGAGAGTCCGCTTTTTGGCTATGTTACAAACAAAACTGTCTTTTACTACTTTACTACCATTACTACCAAGACCTGGCCTGGCAAACATCAAACTTCAGACATCACACAATATGAGCCATAACATAACCCAACTGCAGTTACATTGGACTATCGAAGCAACAGCTTAGACACACACAAGCCAAGCGTCTCATCATCATCATCATCCTCATCAAACCTTTTTTTCTTCTCCCTATCAGCATTTAACAACAATGCATATAGACATAGGTCTCTGCATAAAAAAAGTGAGTATAAAACTCCTTTTCTTACAACATTTTATACAAGCAAGAAGAGCATCATCACGACTTGAAAAAATATACTTTTCTTCTTGGCTTTGGTTGGTAGGTACTACCTTGGGTAGAGCAAAGAAAAATATAGTTAGTAGGTTCTCTTCTTACTTGAAGTAAAACCTTCTTCCACATTCAACGCTTGCTTGCAGTAAAGTTAGTTACAGCTTTGACTTTTACACTCCAAGCAGCAGCAACAATCGGAATATAATGAGATATATGAGGAGGGTTTGCTTGGCTTGCCTGATTTTTTCCCCATCATCATCATCCATCCAACCCTCATCATATCATATAACAATTACATCGTATACTTGCATAGGTAGGTGGATTGTTGCGGAGAGGGTCCTGTAAAGATAAGCTTTAAGATGTGCATAGGTAATATAAATGTGGAAAAAAAGATATAACGTGAAGAAGTGAAATATAATGCAATGCAACAATCAGAAAAATCGTGTCGCTGCCCTAGCCTTCAGCCATTTCCTCCTGAAGAAAAAAAAACACCACCACCATCATCCCCATCGCCATCATCATCAGCAGCAGCAGCAATTCTGAGATTTTATACCTTACTTTTTTTCTTGCATGCTTGTAGGCTGTTAGGAGGGATCAACTTTAAAAGAAAATACATAATATAACTGGTCTTCTGTGGTTTGACTTGGCTTTGACTTTTTCTTGAAGTTGGACTGGGATTCGTCCGTAAACGCAATGCAATACATTGGAGCTGAATGTATTGAGCCATGTCTCTTACAAAATCCCTCCGTTGCATTTTATGCATAGTCAGGCAGGTTTTTTTCCTCTATCATTTTACAAATGATTATCAGGATGGATGATGATAAGACGGGATTTTATATATATAACTAACTACCTATGCCTATTTCTTATATTACAATTGGACAGGTAACAATTGTTGTTACCTGGCTTGGTTTCGATGTTGGGGACCGACGGACGGAGCAAAACCGACCATTTCTTATTATTAAATCCCAGCAGAAAAAAATAGAAAAAGATACGCTTCAATAGGCTATTATTATTATTATTATTATGGGCTATTCTTCTCCCTCATCCCATTGTTGTTGGGGATGCGGACTGCAGTATTGTGGAACACAAGAGGAGATGCGTGATTGTTACGGGAAAAATAGCTTATTTCTCAAGTTCTCTCTTATTTTATAAAGCAAAATCTCGCAATCGCCTCAGGAGAACTTTTAAGGGAAGGAGGAGGAGGAGAAGGGAGGAAAAAGGGATCGGGGAGCAAGGAGTCTACTCAAGTAGAAAAAAATGGATTGAGGGACTCTCCTCGGGTTCGACATCTTATATGATCACATCATGTATGTATGTATCTAAGTATGTATGCTGTGGTGTTGGTTGAGAGGGAGTCCAAGGTAAAATCTCCTAAAATGTAAGGGATTTTTATTATACATCCCTTCTGTTTCTTCCCTACATGAGATGCAACAATAAAAGTCAAAGAAAATGGATATGGGTAAAAGTATGATTACAATGTTGATTCCTCCATCCATCCATCCAACTCAAATCCTAAATCTCTATATGAAACAAGTCATGTAAGGATAATCAGAATCAGAGAGGGACTAACTAAGATTTTTTTGGATGATCGGATGGATGGAAGGGGGAAGGAAAAAAATATATTTTTAAGAAGACAGAAAGGAAGATGAATGTTTCTTTTTTGGTTGGATTGTAAAAAGCTCTGCTGCAAGAAGAACAAGAGGAAGGTGTTGTGTACCTTTTCCTTAATCGGGGTGTTTGCATATTAAGTTGGTTTACATATTAAACAACTGCATCTACAATATATATATCTATCTATGTATGTATGTCTTCTGCTGTTGGGGGTTCTCCTCCTCCGGCTTTTGGCTCTCTCTCTCTCTAGTTTTCTGTTCAAGTCAAAAAGGAGGCATTACGCTTTAAAATGAAATAACAATCACGACATGACACTGTGGAGAAAAAGGTAACGCAACTCTCGAAAATGATTTTTGTGCTAGGGATCTCCTCGAAAATATAAAATATAACTTGTTGCTCGGGAGGGAGTGTAAATAAACAGCATAAGCCAAGCGTACAGGCTTACTTTACGCAAGCACCGCATCGTCATCATTATATTTTATACGAATGTAGCATGTAAGTTGCCGTGAACAGTAATAAATTCAAGTTTAGTTTGAAACTCGTAAAATGCTAATGTTGTATATTATGTTATGATGTGCTCGCTTGATATGCCGTTGGTGGTGGTGGTGCTAGTGGAGGGGATGATGATGATGATGTATGCTTGTGCTCATTATAATAATGTCAAGTCACCGAGGAATACTTATATAGTAAAATGTAGATACATTATAGCTAAAATGTTAAGACGCTGATGAAGCTGAGGATGACGCTGTAACATTTTCACATGTATTTTTATACCTAAAAAACCAAAACTGTCCATCCACTTTACAGTCGAGTCGACTCCAAGCAGTCCAAGCTTTTTTCTTCCTCTTATCATTTCACACACGAGTAGAGTCGTCTTTTCTTCTTATAAAAAATAAATCCAGTCTTTGGTCTCCTCCACCAGACTGCTATACATGTCCCTCAACTCAGCTCTGTGATTCTGACTTATTCCTTTTTAAAATCCTTTCTTCCTCCTTTCGCTCGAAGGCAACTTCCCTTCACACCACCACCATGAACCATCAGCATCCCCACCACCACCGCTACTCCATCCACCACCACCTCGAATCTCCAACCAGAGAAAAATTCTGTTCAAAAGGTACAGCATCCACAGAATCACCACCACCACAACCACCGGTTGCTGCAACCACCTCACGATCATCATCATCATCACGACTGTGACTATGACTATGATGATGATCATCATCCCCATTTGTTTCTCTTGAAAAATCTATGCCTTTATATGGCGTATGTTTTCCCACGAAGGCTCCACATTTTCGTCTTACTGCTTCAATAGCAGGAGTAATAATAATAGTCCCTCTCTCTCTTCTTATTCTTGTGATCCTTGATGGTAATACCTGCTCTAAATGAGGCTAAATATGATCCTACCTGCGAGCAAGAACATTGAGTCTCTGATTGTGATTACACCCTTGTAGATTTATACCTCTTCGAAATCATAGCTACATTAGGCATCTGCCCTCTCATTTGATTTTTTACATTTGTTTACCTTCTTCCTTAAAAAGAAGATTTTGGGTTTCCATTTATTCTCATGTTTTTATCCTCCCTCCCTTTCCTGATTCTCACAAAACAAACTTTTTTTTATTTTATCTATCAATTTTTATGGCTATATTGCTTGAGCCCAACTCTCAGCCCAAAAATAACAAACAAGCTGGTGCATGCAAGCCATAAAGGACTCCACCAGATGAACCGGCAGGTAGGCTGGCAGTCAGGTTAACAAAAAAAAGATTATCAAGCTCCTGTTTTCTCCTTTTTATTACATAATATCACTCCCTTTTCCATCATCATTTTCAAGTTGTCGAACCAAGGGATCATGTCTGTTGTAGATTAGGAAGGTTGATACTAAATTGTCCATTGCAAAATAGGGAGGCAGAAGGTAGATAGGTAGGTAGTAAAGAGGGTCGTCGATGGATAAGAAGGGCACCAGCAGTGAGAGCCGTCGAGGAGAGAGACCTTCGAAGAAAATGGGTTTTCTTAAGAGCTCCTTCCATCTTCCCCGTCTTATTTTGATAAAAAAGGGGATGATGAGGAGTGAGCATATGTAGTAAGTGGAAAAAAGAAAGAAGATCTGTTTTGCTCAAACTTACTCTCAATCCATCTTCCATTCTTTTCTGCAGCTGAAATCCCACGCTGAAGAAGATCTGTAACTCGCCTTGGCTGTTTTTCTCATCATTATATTTTTACATAAGATCAAGATCCTTCCTCCCGGTCAACAACTGTTTACTTCCCAATTTTCCAGGAGGCTGAAAGAAAACCCATGTAAACTCTGTTGATGAACTCCACTCAACTGGACTGACTGTCAAAGTTCATGGGAAATGCACATGGGAGGAAGAAAATGAAATGAGTTAAAGGTGTATAATTTTCTTTCAATTTTTTTTTATTCTTACTCGAACTCAAATTTCGTTTTTTTTTATTTTCTTGCAAAATGGCAATTTTTTATTGAAGGGATGATAAACGAAGAATGGTTAGGGAAAAAATAATATTGTATAAAATTCTACAAGATGCCTACCCATTTTTTTCCTCGAATCATCATCTAAACTGGAGGGTTTTAAGACTGGTTTTTTACGAAAGAATAATATCAAGAAAAAACATACAGACAAACAAAAGGGTTGTTGGATACACTTGATTACAGGTAATAATAAGTTTATTTATTTGCTGCAAAAAACATGTTGATGATGATGAAGATGATGATGGTGTTGGCTTTCCTGTTCCTTTGCTTCCCTATTGCCATGCTAAAATCATCCCGAGGATGTGTAAGAAAGGGTTCAACTGAGTGAGTGAAACACTTCTCGTCCCTCCTCGCATGAATTTGTTTCATGCATAAAAAAACCACACACGGTTCTTTCATAATGGATTCATCCATTTGGGAAACAATGTTTATACATAGATGGATGGAGGGAAGGGAGGAAAATGCAATTGCAATGCAATACAATCCATAATATTTCAGTCGTGTCTAGAATGAAAAAAAAATATTAAAATTTTCCCTCAAACCAAAACCAAGTAGTGTAATTCAGCACCAAAAAAATAAACCTCAAGAGGATGCAAAAGAAAAGTTCATAATAGGTAAGCCCTCTTCACGACACGACCATCACATCATCAACATCATCATCATATCATGCATTAGACCATTTTTTTTCTTCTTCTTCGCACATTTTATCATGTTAAGTGAACACTAAAACCAAATTGTTTTATACGACTATGGCTATGTGTCACGTCAAGTCATAGAGCTCCGAAAATGGTTTTGGGCATCTTCCTAAAATTCCCTCCACTACTACTCCACTTGCTCCATCCATTTTTATATCGGTAAGTACCTGTATCTCGAGGGAGTACCTCTTTTCCTACTTTTAATAGAAATGAAATGAAATGGAACACTCCGACGAGTTCCTCCGTCGACTCCTCCGTGCCGATGGTACATTACCGTCGGTGATGCTCTGCTCTGCTCTGGTC
>JAQGAI010003250.1:0-11013 GCA_034696905.1 Lepidocyrtus violaceus
GCAAACCGCCGCGCCTTCACGGGTCTCTACCTTTTCCACCACGACCGAATTTGATGCCGTCGATGCCTGACTAGCCCAACTAACACTTTGTCCAGCCTCTGGCTCAACCGTCAATTCCTTCGGGCGCGCCCATTGATTACCCATCGCCAATCGCCGCTGCTCCCTGCGTAAACGATCTAACTCTGCCAGTGGAATCATCAACGGCGGAATAGACGTCAATCGCAGCGGGGGCGTCGGTGACAGATGGGTACGATGATGTGGAGATGGCGTAAATTTTAGTACTGAGCAACCTTCATTTGGCAAAGCCCCTAGCTGCCTACGAGCATTATTAGCACTTAAACTTAAACCCTCCCCAGCTGTAATATTTTGAGGGATCAGCACTCCACCCACCTGCCTAGGCCTGGCACTACTAACCCTATCGACAGCCCTTCTAAATGGTATGCGATAGACACCAACCTCACCACTACTATTTGCACTCTGACCTAGCCTCGAAGCCCAGCTGACATTCTGTTCCGGAGTCACCACAGTCGGTTGTTGAAGGTCACGTTTGCTAAAATGGCCACTACAAAAATTTCTCCCACTGTTACCAGTCTTACCGCAAACAACACAGCTGTTATAATTACGCGAAGTCATTCTTGACCTGACGACTACTCATTCAAAATCAGCCGGGAAATCCAATTTTTTAATTCAATGAAGTATTTTTACAAGCAACTAACACTAATTTAACACGAAAAAAAGTCAAATTCTTCAAATGTCAACACAAATCAAGTCTTGCTAACACTAAACTACCAACTAATCGTAAGTATACGATCTCTCTACCCAGCAGCCCCAGCTGCTTCTAATTGAAATAGTTTATTTTTATTTCGAAAAGTATTCAACTCCTATTAATTGACAATTCAATTAAATTTCAAATTCCTTCCTTGTCTACTGCCTCCCAAAAAAAAACATTACAATTTTTCTGTCACCCCAACTTTCCAGAAATCTAAATCTAAAAGTTCTACGCTATTTTGCCATCAGCTCGAACAGCGTAGTGCGCAATATGAAGGGTGGGACATCCAAAACAAAAAGGATTACAGGGAACTGCAGACAGAGAAGCGGACTGGCTGACAAGACAAGACAAAATCCTTTGTGAAATTCAACGTGCTTCAGAGAAGTCAAGAATGCATACCTATATGGATATGGATATGGATGCAAATAAATGCAGACATGAAGTCTGCTCGGCGGATCTGATTGTGTACTTTATGCGTTTGTAGTTGTAAAAAGCATGCTTGCTAAATCACTTCTTCAAGTCCACGAGAGAAAAAGAACAAAGACATTCTTCATCGGTAATATGTTCTGGATGAAGATGGGTGATGGGACATGCATGGGACGCGCATGCAAAAGTATCCCCAAACTCCTTCTCAATCGAACATTACTTACGGAAGCAACCAATTTCTTACTGTTGTTCTACTCATGCAAAAACAGCCAAATATCCGAAAACAAACGGTATTAAGATGGCGATGAGAATAAGATGTGAAAATCAATTAATTATGAGGTAAAAAACAGCATTCAAAAAGGAGCTAACTGATTGAGAAAAATACGTTACATTACAACCGGCGTTGTTGTTTTTTAGTACAAAAAACGCAACCACAAAACAAAGGAATTAGTTTCATATTTAAGGACTAGCAATATCAAAGCGCCTTTGCATGGAAGCCAAATGTATACTTACAACCTCAGGCCCGATTTTGGTAACCGCACTTGCAATAGGCTTGCCAGTTCTACGGTCATAGGTCATCTCAAACTCTACAGGATCTCCGAGCTTCAGGTGCTCAATCGTTCCTTCGAACTGGCTGAAGTGGAAGAAGAGCCGGGCTTGCCGCTCACAGCACTGGATGAATCCATATGAGTGCTGGAAACATTTAAGAAGGAAAATAATAAGTCAGTTAGTTATTAAAGTCGAAATGGAATTTAATTAATTTCATAATGAGCATTGTTTTTTTTTCTTCTTTCAACAATACTCAACTCACCAGCAGCTTCTCAATTATCCCCGTCTCCCGAACTCCCTGATTGAAGGAGTTGTCTTTGTCTGATTGGTCGTTGTTCCCACTCCGGCTGTTGTGACTGCTTCCGCCTCCACTGCCACTGTGGAAGGTGTTGCTGGAGTTGTTGTCCCGATCCCCACTGTTCCGCCCGTGATGTTGCTGCTGTTGCTGGTAATTGTTGGAGTGGCTGTTGCTCCCATTCCCGTAATGATTCCCGTGCCCATTGCTCTGTGACATGTCATCAGAGTTGCCAAAAACAGAGTTGTTAGAGTCATTGTTACTGTTGTTACTTCGTCCCTGCTTGGTGTGTTGTGTTGAGTGATCAGATTTTTTTTTGGATTTTTTTGTGATTTTTTTTTCGTTATATAGAAAGGGGGAGAAACAAATAGAAAAATAGACTCACGAAATGACATGTCTGCATAAATTATATTTATTTATTTTAATCATGATTTTTTTTAAACAAGGCAAATATACAGAGAACGACTAACTCTTCATGACTCTGTTTCTTATAAATGCTTCGCTTTAAATCTTTAATTTTACTTTTCGATGGACCTTTGTGAGTCTTACAGCATTTTGACAATTTACCTAACAACTTTTGTTTTACTTGAACCTTCTCCTGAAATGAAACTGACTAGGTATTTAACTTGTGAGAAAATAGAAGAAGATACTTACTTCAATGCGAAAATTCTCAATCAACTTCAATCATTCCGGAAAAGAAAGAAGGAGACGTTTAATTCCAACAGAATTATAATCGACGAGACGTTGGCATTTTAAAAATGTCGTCTTAGAATAAGTACATGCTCACCGTAAATGATGCAAAAGTATTTATAATGGATAATAAGAGAAAAGCGAGACTCACCGAACCGATATCCTCAATCGAAAACGTGCTGATGGGAAACTTTGACGATGACGAGTTATTAAAGTTGGAGGAAGAGTTGTTATAATGATTGCTCTGTTGTTGTTGTTGCTGCTGCTGCTGTTGTTGTTGCTGCTGCTGATTGGAAGAGCTTCCCCCGAAGAAAGTTGGGGAATGGGAAGATGGGAAAGCTGGGGAGTGTGAGTTATGGGAAACATTTCCAGAATGGTAAGATGTCGGAGACTTGTTCTGTCCATTTCTCATCATCCCTGGATGGGATGACATTGATGACATCCCCGTGTTCAAATGATGATTGTTCCCCCCTCCATTCCCACCTCCCATCCCAGAGCCCGGCGCTTGATTGCATGAGTTCTGCATAGACGCATTGCTTGAAGACTCCTTCGCATTAAAGTAGCCGAATGTTGACATGCTGGCAAACGGATCAAAGAAGTTTGTCGAGCCATTATTGGAGCTATTGGAAACATTTCCAGCTCCATTTCCAAAGGATGAATTTAGTCCATCCAACATTCCTCCAGGATTCCCGCCGAATCCACCACCTCCTCCTCCTCCCGTTATCGGCCCACCTCCGCCGATCCGAGGAAGTCCACCACCACGATTAGTCCCAGAACCAACCGCGGTGTTCAATCCAGTTGATCCGCCACCACTTCCCAGTGAGCTTCCCAGTGAGCTTCCCAGACCACCACCAATTGCTTGATTGAGCAGGGCCTTAAGGTCAAGAAGACCGTTATCAACCCCATTGAGCCGACTAGGTCCTACGTTCCAGCTGGCCATACTATCTTCCTGGAATCCCGCAATCTTGAAGCTGTTTCTTAGTAAACCCTTGTTTATTTTCCCCTACTGCTTTCTCTTTCGAATAGTTTCCCACAGGCTTTCCCTTTCAATGTTTTTTTTGTAATATTTTTATTAGCTTAATTTTATGTTCTTTTTTACGCTTCTTAAACAAAACTGGCTCCCTTCTACTTCTTCACAATTGAGACAATATTCTTCGTCTTTTTTCAATTTCCTTTTGTGGCTTTGTTGGTTTTACATATGGATTCCATAAACTCACACAAATATATTTTGTTTTCCACAGGACAAAGGACAACTTGACTGAAGCAAAAATAATAGAGTTTTCTTTGTTTCTCCTAACTATATTTTAAATGTCTACAGTTCAACAAATAACAACAACAAGTAACAATAGTAATAAACGTTTTAATAATACCGGCAGCTAACTTTTCTTTATGACAATATTTTTTTTAATGATATATCTGTACGACACACGGGGTTTTGTATCCCTCCTCACTTGAATATTTAACTTATATGTATGTGATACTAGAGTATATATTACTAATTAATATTTAATCATATAACAAGTTCAGTAGTTTAATAAGTTGTGATTAGCTAGGCGCTTTGCACTTCACTTGTTCACTTTGGCTTGAATGAATACTTTTTTCTTTTTAAAAAACTTGTATATATATATCTTCCTCTCTATCGCTAAATAGTATAGTATAATATATATATTATATTTTTTTCAGTCTAATTTCAAATAAAAATTCGTATTACTTTGATTTCAAAAAATTATTTAATAACAGGTTTTTTTGTACCTATATAATAAGATTAATGCTGAAATACACTGTTTTTCTTCTTCCCTTTTTTTCTTCCTTCTCCTCCCTTTTTCGTTTTCTTCTTCTTTTCTAACGTTTCCAAAAACGAGGTAAGGTTTTCAGTGGTTGCTTGTTTTTTTAGGCGTTTACAATTTGCATAATACGTTTCATTCTATAACCTATCTATGTATTATATTCTCAATCCTTAGCGATAGTAACGTAACGTGTGTGTTTTTTTAACTCTAAAGTAAGAATCTTGGTTAACTTGTTGGCGACGTTTTTTTTCTCTTCTTCTTTAAATGCTAGATACGTTATGTTATGTTAACGAGGGGGAAATATCATTTGGAGTTGAGAAATTCCTTTCCAGACGTTACAATAAAGCTTAAGAGAAACAAATTGAGAAACGTTGATTTCATTCACTAGCAAAGAATTAACTAGTTCCTTTTTTTTACTTGTGTTGTTTTTTAAATTAAATTCAAACCGTGGTTGTTTTCTTATAGTAACTTTATAGCTCTAACTTGTAATTGTCTTCTTTCAGATATAATCAATATATATATTTTTTTAAACAAACGAGAGAGAAAATCAGACAGAGAAATTTGCTTTCTTTCTTTTTCTTTTCTTTTGCTAAATGCTAGTTGAACATAGGTGTACGTATAGTATAATAATTATAATTATAATTGACTTTTGCAGTAATCTATAAAATATCAGTGTGTGGTGGTGGTGATGTTTGACGTTGTTTTTTTAAAGATAATCTTACAATTTTAATTATTTCTTTTAAGAGTAACTATTTCTGTTGTTTTTTTAAAGGTAAGTTATTTCGATCCTCCCTAGTTGTTTACTAACTATAGTTAAATTAATAAGTGTGATGCACAACAAAGCCTTTTGTTTGACAATCGTGGAAAACTGACAATTCGAAAAAGTATTTTAGCAGTCTTTAAATTAGACGTCTTCTTGAACTCCTCTCCTCTCTGAACTTGCCCCCAAAAGCCGTCCCCGGTCTTCTTTCTCCCCTTTCTCCAGTGAACTCAAGAATGGTGTCTTATGCCATCAAGTAAAAATATTTTCTTATTTAAGCTAGTTATCCAGAAAGTTCTCGTTTCTTTTTTTAGTAATATAGTATTGGAAACTTGGTGGTGGTGGTGATGATTATGATGATGATGATAAAGGTTGATAATTTATAGTAGGATGTGATGATACACTCTTGATATAAATTGTTCTTCTGTAGAAGGAGTAGTAGTACTTACTATGTATGCAGATTTTTCTTCTTTTTTTTACCTGGAGCGAGCGTTTCTTCCCTCAAAAAAGTTTCTATTGCTATAATGTGTTGCTTAGTTCTCAACTCTGTGGGGTTGAGGATGTGGAGAGAATCGGATTTTTGTTTTTTCTTTAAATATGACAAGTTCCTGTTCACAAGTTACTTTTTTTTCAACTTTCTCCCACCTCAACTTGAGAAAAGTTTTAGTTTAGTATATTTATATCTCTGTAAATTCTGCTCACCTTGTTTAAAAATCGTTTCCTTAGTAGTTTAGTTTCACATTTGAACGTTACGTTAAGAATATTGAACAAAACTTTTTAAGTCTTTTTATTCCAAAGGAGTTTTAAAACTTATACTGGTATCGTGATTTACGGAGGAGTTTACTTAAGGTTTTTGGTTTCCTTTTTTTAGTATCGTAGTTAAATAGTGTTCCTATTAATTGATGATGAAGAGTTTTTTTTTGTTCTTTTTAAATGTAATTTGTAATAATTTCACAGGTTGACACGTTCAGTACAATCAATGTTTACGGAGAAATTGTTGAAAATAGTTAAATTGCTGTGTGCTGCTTAAATAGATAGTTATAGTTTACTATTATGTGTGAAGTATTGTCGTTCTATTACTTTTACTGGAGAAAGTTCGCTTCCCACTTGTTTCTCTCTTTCTTTCCCTACTAAAAAATAAAGTTGATCTTCTTCTTTAAAAATTATTGTTGGTTGGTATTGATGATGAGAAAAACTTTTTTGGAGAAAGTTAAGCCTGGCTTAGCCCGTGAAACACGTCCGTAAGTCCTTTGCTTAGCAGTAGTTTAAGTTTTCAGTAGTGATGATAAGATTAGAGGTGATGGTTGGTAGGTAAGGTAGGTAGGCGAGAGCACACGTGAACAGATTGAACGTATAAAACAACGCACTTTGTTATACCACAGTTTGGAATTGAATGAGTTAACGTAACTACGTTTATAGTATAAATGTCCACTCGTTGTCGTTCCGTTGTAAAGTTTTCTTTTTTTTTGATTTGCTTTCTTTCTGAAGAGTTGAAGCTTTTGTATGCATGTATCTTACGTACGAGCGTAGGTAGATTGATGCTGATTATTACTTTTCCTTACTTAGTTTTTTCCCGATTGTTTTACGTTGTAGTTAATTAGTACTTAACTTTGTGAGAAAGTTCTGTGTAGCAAAATACAATTAACTATGTAAGTAATACCATTGAACTGATTCACTTGTAAAAAAAACAACGATTTAATAATTAATCCCTGCTGGTCTCCCCCGTTTCATGGCTTCCACACATGGATCATCATATTATTCATATCGCATTTAATCATGTAATATCATCGAGGTTCGAGAGGAAAAATATAGTTCCCAAAAAACTTACAAGGAAGATGCTTAGTTAGTTAGTTGAAGATGTTGTGTTGGAAGGAAAGTATATTAGAAAAAGGCTTCCTTACATAGGTTTTCATCTGTCCACACGCCATTTCATAAAGAAACGGACTGTTGTTTTTTATAGTCTCTGTCGTTTCACTCCACACGGATGATGCGATGATGATGGTTGTTGTTGGTAAAAAAAACGTTCCTGGTTTGCACTTCAGAATTGACGACTTCTTAATCCAGCACAATTAGGTATTGTTAAAGAACATATTATTATTTTTTTTTGAAACTTTTAACAGCAAACATTTGAAAAGTTGTAGCCAATCCCCACACAAATCATCATTCCTTGTTTCCAGGCTCCCCAGACAAAGCAGAACGTTGATTAATCCGAAGGGAAAACGCTGTATCTCTTTTTAAGTGTAACTCGTGTAAACTTGATTCTTGAACTTATTTAGTAGTTTCCCCGTTCTTTTTGTCTGTATTATTTTTTTTTGTGTGGAGAGTAGAAATTAGAGCGTGGCTTTTTTGTGTAACTTTTTTTTTAATATTCCATGCGTTTAATTAGTATTTATTTTTAATATTTTTTTTTCATTAAAGAGTCCTTTTTCTCGTATGACTTTTCGTAAATATCACAGTGAGTTGCGAAAGTTCCCCTTTTCCTGTTTTTTTCTTTAAATTAATATTACGATTATTTTCTTTCTCTCTCCTTCCTGGTTCACCTTTCTCCTCCTCCGTTTTGTCTCTCTCTCTACCTAGAATAAACAAATTGATTGTAAAAATAAAAGAAACTTTTTTTTTATTAATTTTTTACACGTACGGAAATCAATCAAATATTTTTTGCATACATCAATTGTTTTATGGATGAAATACTATAAGGTAATTATAATTAAATGTTTTAATACCTATTGTAGTTTTCGTTTCCGAAGAAAATTTTCTGTAGCAGTTACAATTTTTTTTCTTCTTCTCTCCGTTTCTTTTCTCCACGCGCTGTATTTAATTATATATTATTAATAAGAACAGTACTAGTTTTTTTTAGGAGTAGAGTTTTTTTATGTAGTTGTATGTATGTAGTAGTAACAGTTGTATTGTAGTTCTCTATTTAAGGATTTTGTTTAGAATTTTTTTTTTTTTTGAAGAATTTTAATTTTAAATTTTTTTCTAGCCAGTAGTAGTAGTATATAATAATAATAATAAATGTAATAGGTCGCAGAAAATAAATTTTGGTGATGATGTTGTTGTTTGATGGTGGTTCTTGTAGTTTGAATGCTCTGTACTTGTATTTATTAATATTATATTTTTTTATAATTAAGAGTTCTTCTTCTTTTCTAGCTGTTCTCTCTAGCTGGCTGCCATCATAGCCATTGCCCCAACCAAAGTGTTCCCATATCTTTTTCCTCTCTTTAGTTTATCGTCTCTCTCTCTCCTCTCTCGTCTTCTTCTCGCTTACCGTCGTCGTCCTGTTGTCCTCCAATAATCCAACATCTACACTTTTTTTCTACATAGGAGTTTCATACGGGGACGGTTAGAGAGAATGTATGGGGTGGTCTTTATAGTGCTGGTTGCTTGTTGGTGGTGGTGGTATGGTGGCTAGGCTAAGCTAAAGTATAAAATTTTTAGTCGGATATTCATTTCATTTCATGATGCATGCATGTATAATGTATCTAGAGTTTATGCCTATGTCTGTTGGAGTTTGTTGGAGGAGCAAGTTTTATAAATAAGTTTTTTTTCTCTCTCGCGATTCTTATAGGGAGATATAATATAGGAGATATGGTTTGTTTTATTGGGTTCCCCCATTTACTGTTGGAGTTGTTCTGTTGTTGGTAGGTTAGGTGGTGGTGGTGGTATAAGGTCTCTCATGATATGATAGTGAAGGAGATGCACTTAAAAGCCTCCTTTGGCTCGTACAAACGCATAATTTTATGTAGTCCTGTTCTGCTTTTGCGTTACATTGTCAGCCAGATAAAAAGCTTGAAAATGTATGAATGTTTGAATGTATTGTTGCATTGGCTACCATGATGATCGAGATGAGAGAATATGTTACAAAAGTTAATGTGGAAAAGAGATGGATGCATGAGCAGAAAAAAAAGTTATCCTTTTAGCCAGTGGTTGCGGATAGATAAGGGCAACAACGCAACGAAAGGTACAAGTAAAAAAAACTAGAAATAAACTTTTGTAGAGTTGTGCAATGGCGTAGTAATTAATTAAAATGATATTCTGTAAAAATGGGTAAGGTTTGTTTAAAAAAATATACGATTTGGAGAAGTAGTACACGCTCAAAAATGAATGCTTCAAGTGCTCATGGAACCAGATAAAATAGAGTTATTTTTGGGGCATTGTGAGACTTTCTCAGATTCATTATTGCTACTTAACTGATCTCACTTCTCTTAATGAGAAATATAAAAACTCAACCGTCATTTTGAAATTTTGGAGAGGGGCATTCTGAAATTTACATTTAGTTCCATTTCCACCAGCATCGCATAACAGTTAGTATAGTTATGTTTGCGGAGGGACACGCCGCACAATTGGAATAAGTAAACCTGAGAATTTCATAAAGTAGCTTTCCACTACTCCTGTCTAAGGAACAACCAACGCAACGTTATTGCGTGATACAGACCTAATGTATGGTAAGTGCAGGAGTGCAGCAGTGGCTCTTACGATTTTTAGAGAGACCTAAAGTAAAATCTCTTCTGGTTTATAACAAGGATTGTTGTAGAGCGTTTGTGGCGGAGAGCTTTTCGTTCCCTCACGGTTACTCGTTGCGAAGTTACGATTACCATTGAACGTGCGAGAAGCCATGATATTTTACGGTGGTATGGTGGTGGTGGAGGTAGGTGGAAGGGAAGCTATACTTTGTTAGAGTTTGCTAAATAGATATAGCTTATAAAAGTTATTTTTATATAAGCGTGTTGTTGTTGATGATGATGATGATGGTGGTGGGATGAAAACGTAACTGCGAATATTGAGTCTACCTAATTCAGAGTTGGAAAACTACAAAACGTAGTAAAGCGCTGCTCTCATACATAAAAGTCCATAGTTGGCCGTCCGTCCGGCTGTCCATCCATCCATCCCTTACCGATCTTTTTCTCTAGGCAAAGCAATATGCAATCCAATATGCATGGATCCACAATAAAATGAGGATGATAAATATAATGATGCTCTCTGCTACAGCAAAAGTTAATAAAAGCCAATTTAATGCATGCATTCCGATTTTCCAACTCGCGATTTTTAGTTTTTGAAAACTACTACTGCTACCATTACTCCTATTGTAAAGTTTGTGTCATTATTGTTGCTTTTATGGATTACAAAGATAATATTATGGAAAGCCAAACATAACACTATATGGCCTTATAGTAAGCTGCAGTAGGTAAGTAAGTAGTTGCGTGCCACTGGTAACATTTTTTTATTACGCCGATTAGTTAGCAACTACCAAGTACATATACAAACTCATACCTTCGCAGATTGGGTAGCTCTGGTTACGTTTTCTTAATGTAAGAAAATAAGAAAACGAGAGCAGATATAGCCTTGTTTCTTGAAAAGCTTCACTCCACTCAGCTCTTCTGGTTTGAGGAGGGAATAATCCAAAGAAACTTACACGAAGGAAAAGGCAAAGAGATAGATGTGGATGTGGAGGAGAAGGAAACAGGGAAAGAAAATGCATGCATGGTTTTTTCCTTCTTCTTAATATTATCATCAAGATTGTACAATATGTAAGTGAAGCATTATGTTCGTCAGCTTTTATACTGAAGCGAAGATGAAGATGATGATCAGATCATGTTTGCCAGTAAAAAAGCATTAAATAAGCCCCCACACACGCGCTTTACTACTACCCAGACACACGTTTACGCTAAGCAAAAAGCAGGTCTATTTAGTTAGGAGGATGAAGAATTTCTCTCTCTCTCTCTCTGTCATTTAATAT
>JAQGAI010003251.1:0-11011 GCA_034696905.1 Lepidocyrtus violaceus
CAGGGTTTAAAAAAGGAGGTGGTGTCATTTTCTCACGGAATATTTCAATACGATTCTGTTAACTCCCCCTCCTTCTCTCAACTCAACAGTGTACGTCAGGTCAAAAAAATTCTGTTATATAAGTTCTGTCTCATGTCATGTCAGGACATGTGTAGCTAAAAAAGTCATGTGTCCAAAATTGAGCTCCTGGCAAGTGTCGTGTTTCGAAAAAAAGGGGGTGTATATATAAAAGCGTTATAAATAGCATAATACGAATAAAGTGTTTAGCCACTTACCAAATCCATTTTTGATTTAGTTACGTATGAATATATTTCTCCACAATTTTGGCTTCACTTTTTTTTTCAATCCGTCATATTTTTTAACACAAAATCATGACAATTTTGAGTTTCTTCCGCTCAGTTCCAATCACTCTTTAAAACTAATACACTGTTTGAAAGGGACAGAGAGGCCACTCTGTTTTATTAACACTTTGGATTTGATTCCGCCCTTCCAGTATGAGTAGCGTGCCAAGATCCTGCAAGACAAAAAAAACCACTGTACTTTAATAAAAATGACGTTAATTCATATTAGGTAGATCAAGATCAAGAAAAAAAGTGTCAATCACTTTCGTCGGGTCTCACACTTTTATGTTCTTACATGCATAATTATTCTACTCCAGTCAGCCGATATTTTTTCCAGGTCATATATGATTTTGTCACAAACTTTTATATCTATAAAACATATGCAAATTTTCCTATTTGAAAAGAGAGAACCGGCGTCAGAAACTGAAGATAGCGATCACTGTATAAAATCTCTGTGAGCAAGTCATGTATGTTGATACGATTTGGTTGAACTTGAGAAGGATGCATCATGAGCAATATCCATCCATCCTACCTTTTTAGAAGACAAGAATTGCAAAACAACTACGCTACCGGTTGTGCAAAAATAAGTGCACAGACAGTTTGGCGACTAAAAGGCAGACGTTTTAAGGAGAATTTGTGTTTATGATGCAGAGTTTTTGGTGACGATGATGGGGATTGCGAAATCCTAATAATTGTACCTATAAATGCGCATATCAAATTATGAACATGTTAAAAAATATTTTGGACAAAAACTTGGCATGTTTAAGTGTTGTGGATTTATGAGCTAATTTTACACAACCTACATCAATATTAACTGATCCAGAAGTCATCTTCAACAACTTCAACGAATTCAAAAAGTATTTGGGTTTTTGCAATTCACAGCTACCGTTTTTTTTTAAACAATCAAGCATCCAGTTTCTGAAATTAGAACATGCCCGGGAAGAAGAGTGAAAGGTGGACTGCCTAGATGATATTTCCTTACAATCATGCCATACTCATGATGAGTGTGTGCACTGACAAGGGACACTTCAATTGAATTTGGGAATTAACTAACGAGCCCCTCTTCTCTACGTCAAATGTCAACGCTCAACCAGGCTCTGTGTCACAAAACAAATTTCAACATTCTTTACATACATGAGCTTATTTAAAAGGGAACCAGAACCATTAACAAAAGTCCAAATTCAAGTCAACAATTTTTTATTATGATTGCACAGGATTCTTATCATCATCATCAAAACCCACAACTCAGCTTCCGGTTTTCTCAGCCACAACAACTTTTAAAAAAACTGTCATCCGCTGACATCCACATACCAAGCATTACTACACAAACTCCATCCAAAAGTATTCGTCGCGTAAAGAAACAAAGTCACAAATGAAAACAGCACCCCCTTTTTAATCTCCAAATTAACATCTCTCAAACCGTTCTAAATTTCAAAAAGCCTTGTTGCTCCTCTCTTTGTGCCCTCTCACACTCCCATCAAATGACAATGTCGTGAAAAAATAATGCTACTCCGCACCCTCCTAATGCACTCGTCAAAAGCCCATAAAATAACCCTCCACTATATTTACTACCAACACCACCCTTCCCTAAATAAAAACCGGAAGTTGTTGTAAAGGACACGTTAAAAAATTATTTGTGATATTAATCCCCCTCCACCTCCTCGTTTTATTATTCAAAACGTCACAAGAGCAAACAAGTGACAATGTTATTAAAAAAAAGTAGCATATGAGTTATAATGCAAACTAATCGGCCCTGCTAATCACACCAACCAGAATTATCACGAAACATATCCGTCCTCTCCGGATGTATATAATAACAATATAAAACTACTTAATATGGTATCGTGTGCGACGATCGCGAAAAACAAAAACTTTTTATGCTGAGTTTGCATTCGGGGTCCATCTAATTCAATTTTTTGTTTTCGGCTGTTTATGAGCTTGAGCCATTTTCAGATTTATACGCAAGATTGTGCAGTTGGCTCTTTTTATTTCCGTCCTCTGTAAAAGTGCTTTTGCGAGGAAAAAAAAGTCGTATGAATGTGTTCATTACACAGGTGGTAGCTGTTGATTATATGTCTGTGTGGGAAATGTCAAAAGCATTTTTTTTTGTTTCTCTCTGTTTTGTGGTTTTTATTGGTGCAGATACGAACTGGCAATGATAACTTGTATATTTCAAAAGCACAATCATTATGACAATGACAATAATAAGAGCAGGATACAGAATATTTTTTTTCTGGGGATGATGGGGACGATTGATAAAAAAAGCTTTTTAAAGTATGTTTGTATTTTGGTGGAGTATCTGTCGGGAAAATATAATCAACAAACTTATATATGGGTGGGTATATGACAAGGTCTTTTTTAAGGGAAATGTAGAGAATTGAGACATTTCAGTTAAAAATGTTGGTGTGTGAAGGTTCTATTGCTGTGTTTGATGAATTGACTGTTGTCCCGTTTCATTATTCCAAACATGACAAGAATGAAATGCGGATAAGTGGCAAGCGCGGATATATGTTTTTCAAATTAATTCCATGGACATGATGAGAATGATGCGGACATGGGATTTTCTGTTTAATTGGGAATGCAGATCTGATGAAGTGTCGCGTTTTCACTCTGACGGTTTGAAAAACCCCAACTGTGTAAACACAGATGCGATGATGATGATGAGATGGAGGGTATATATTGCTGCTAACTGTCATTTATGCAGGACGATGTGTGCGGTGGTGGCAGAGTGTTGACAGTGACAAGAGACCAAAAGTATGTGAAAGAGGGATGGGAATGCTGTTTTATGAATTTTCTCTTTCGTGGGGTGATGTAAGGATTTTGTTAGTGACTTTGCTTGTCGTGGAGCTTGTTAGCTATATAGCTGCTTGCTGTTTTATGTGCGAGGACAGGGGACAAGCGTTGCTTTCTTGTTACTGCTTTGCTGGATGATATCGAATGGCTTGTGTGTCTTGGGGTGGTGGAGTGTGGGACAGGGAAAAACTGCTCTTGTGAGTGACGGTGCGGTGTGAGCTCCTTTATTTTGGGGGAAATTGGGAGATTTTTTTGGGTGAATTGTTTTATAAAAACGTGAGCATTTATTTGAAAGTGACGATTTCATAACTGATTCTGCCATCACAGCACAGCGTTTTCTTAACAAGCAAATCATATATCAATCTAAATATGATATGAAAAATGTCCCAAACGTCACGTAAAAACAAAAATTACGCATGCAAAAACCAGAAAAATGCCACGTCGAGCCCAAAATTACAATAAAAATTGACACTTTCAATGACTCAAACAATCGTAGTCATAAAGTGGCCTAATAAATCAATCCAAATATTTTCGCATACATTTAACTAAATCCCATGCTATTTATACGGACAATTTATATTCACAGCAGCCTGCATAAAACATCATCATCACCGCCAATACACATACCGCATCTCGTCGAGTGCCACGCCTAGTTAAAATATGTGCAGTCACACAAGCACACACTCTCTCAGAACAACAAAACGACAAGAAAAAAAGCCCTGCATGATTCTGAATACATAAATGTCACAAGAGACGATCTCAATATCTTTTAATCGGAAAATTATTTCACGAGAAAATGATGTGTGAAATGTCACGAAGAGGTAATCAAATGTCAGGTATGGACTAGTTTATTCAATTAAGTTACGTCATAAACAAAAATCTTAAAAACTAACCTGAAAGTTTCAGTTGTTTTCGCTGATGTATATTTTCATATCACAAACATGATGATCCTTAGATAAATTTGATCAAAAGTGTCAGTCTCTTTTTCCAACATTCGTGTCCTCTTGATTAGCATTTTGTAAGTCATCCAAAATTCACAATTCGCAAATTTGCAAAAAATAATGCTCAGCAAATCACTATTCTATCCATCCAAAAAACAATTAACTTTTTTTCTTCAAAAAAATCTTCTCCAGCAAATTCTCGCATTCCCCCAAATATCACATTCCTCCAAAACAGAGACACTCACTTACACACTCCCGCTGCTGCGACACAGCAATAAAAAACAATCCAGCAGCACAATCATGTCACTCGTAAAAACACTTTCCAGAAACACAGTCCCTTTTTTCGAAACACACAAACAGCACTCTCCTCCTCCTCTTTTTCCAAAAAACTCAACTCACCCCGTTAACACGACAAAGCCTATGATATAATGCTATTGCGCGACACTTTTTTTTCTCTCAAAAAATATCCTATCCAGTCCCCATCATGCTGTATCCGGAATAATAAAAAGCCTATGAAATGCTCGCCTCCCCATTTTGTCTCCACCTTCCACCCTCCCTTCAAAACCAATCCACAAAAAGTGCCATCCAAAAAACACAACGCATTCGCTGTGACAAAATCTGAGCATATACAAAACGCTATAACGTTCCTTCTGTGACAATCCTCTCTAGTAAATGCAATGCTCTCTCTTCTCCAACTGCGACAAAAATCAAATATACACAAGAGCAGACAGAGCAGCAGCATCGAGACAGAGAAGCTCTTCCAAAAAAAAAAAACCTTCCCTGCATGCAATATACTCTTTACTGTGCATCCCATCACCATCACGAAACCCTCTCTACTACATTCTCTCTCATCCATCCTCTCTCTGCTCATGAACGTGACTCTCCTCCACATAAAACACACACACACAAAACGGAGACTCTATCCAAAAAGGACGTCTCTTGTTGTAGGCATATGGCTTGTTTTTCTCTCTCGTGATACTCTTTTTCGGCTTTGGGGATGATGTTCTCTTCTCCCAAGCATACAACTTTACCACATAAAAAGGACATACACAAAAGCATCATCGTCGGGAGCAGTAGTGGAGTTGGAGTCTCCGAGAAAAAAACACACACACATTTTCCAAGTAGAGTGGTGGTGGTGGAGTGTGTCTTCGTTTTGGGGTCCTCTCTACTCTCATATCACTCTCGCATTATTATAGCAAACAACATAGGAATCTCTGTTCGATGCGATCCTTCTTCTTCTCCTTTTTTTATTCCTTTTTCTCCCCGAGATATCACGAGGACGATGACGAGCAGGAGACGAAGAGGACGACGATGAAAAAGGAAGAAGACATCTAATACGACGAATAGCGACTTGTTCCTTTCTCTCGATATTGCTTATGTAATGTTGGTTAGGGGTGGATATAAAAAAGGCAGATTTTTTTTTTGGCATTGCTACCAGAAAATAATAAAAGTGTAGCAAAAGCTCGTGTAGGAAAATGCATGCAGATTCCGTATCTCTCATCGGTATGTTTTATATGCTCGGTATGCTGATGACACGGCGAGACGATGCGGTAGTTTTTTCTTCTATAATATTATTATTATAAGCAGAGAGAGTTGCAGTTTTTTTTATAGAGAAATGTAGAGGTGGTGGTGGATGAGGATGAGAGGACAGGGCAGGGAAACAGGAGGATGGGTTTTAGTGTCACATAGGAGGAAATTTTGGTGGGAGGAGCGATTTTATTGGGAGACGAGAGAGAGAGAGAAAGTTTCTTTTCTCTTGTTTTTTTGTATGTGGGCGATGCTGGAGAAAATATAGCTTGGGATTGTCGTGTTCAGATTGTCGTGTGGATGGGGAGGAAAATAAGGGCATATAAAAAGGGTTGGGATTGTAGGACTCGGTATGTTTTTTTGGGAGTTGTTGTTAGGCTGGGGAGTTTGGAGGAGTATAGTTGATGCTGCTCTGCTAGGACATTTGGCATTGCAATGAAGGAAAATGATTTGGCTGGGGTAATGTAGAGGATGCTTGTCAATCTCCCTAGCTGGTATGTCGCTAATTGAAAACAATTAACGCGAAAAGATTATCATGTGGTGGTGGTGACGACAAGGTGACGCGACAAGGTGACACGACAAGCAATCATCATGATATGGGAATGGAGTCGTTATTACCTGACCACCACCTAAAATTGCTTATATGGGTCTTGGCATCATCATCGAGAACATTAGTTTGGCTAGAAGCGAAATAACTTGTGTGACTTGTTGAAAAAAAATGTCCATTTAAAAAAACTGTCCCTTTTGTCATGTATTGTATTAGACTTGTGAAGATATTAGTATAACAAATCGCATGATATATGGCCTTGTTCATAGAAATTATTATATTATATCACCTCATTTCAATAATATGGTACGACACTACTGCGACCACCACCGTCAGTGTCCATTAATTATGATGCAGTAGTATTTTGCTAATGTATGGACAATGATCTTTTTGCTCGCGACTCTCTACACAACTCAAATACTGCTCATTTTTCATGGGCACATGAAAAAAAGTGTCTCTTTTTATATGTCCTCTCCTGTTGACCGTCATCGTCATACTGTCCTGTCACTCTGCTTCATCATATTGTTAATGCTACAACTTACCTGAACTCGTCATCTAATTATTATCTCGTTTTAGTTTATTCATTCCCTTTTAGATTCTCCTCTCGCCTCCACACAATTAGGTTGATACATTTTGTATGCCCGTGAGCATACAGTTTTAAACTGAAATGATAGCAACGATACCGCGATTATGAAGATCATGATAATAATAATGCATGCAAAACGATTATCATTTCTTTAAACGATAATACGATGATTGTTACGTGTACGGTACAAAATGCTCATGATCATCAGGTTAAAAAGCTTTTTTGGGAAGAAGCATCACATCTAAAATACTGTTTTTCTTCTAGTTACAATTTTCTTACTCTAGTTAAGTTTTTTCTTAACCTAATAATGATATACCTACGCACTTCTTCTTATACTTATGTAATGCACATCTTATACAATCATCAGCAGCATCGCATTCCCGTACGAAAAAAAGCACTCACACTTCATTCTCTCTCCACTCATCTTTCTTTGTATATCTCTCGGCCTTTTTTTAGATTCATTTTCTTCTTTGCCTTCTGCTGAACTAACGCATGGGTTAAAAAAGTAAAGTAGTGATCTGACTCTTCTGTCTCTTCCTATCTCCTACTCATTGTCAGTGTTCTCTGATGGTTTTTATGCTGGGGTTACAAAAAAAAGTGAGCATGACATGCCATCATTTTTTCTTTAAGAAGAATGATATGTACGTTTTTTTCCCTTATATATTATGGTTCATTTCATAAGTAATAGAGGTATCTATAAAAAGGCTTCTTTCTATGAAAGCACACCGCATCACCACATGTACATCACCGATTTTTCTTTTCTCTCTATCCATAAGATTGTATTTTGACATATAAGAATTCTTTTTACTCTCTTCTGTTTGTCGTCATTCTCCACTACTACTACTGCCAGAGGAGAACACAGCTCACCATCGGCTCTTTATTTTTGCTGCTGTTTCTCTGTGTGCTCTTGCTTTTTCTCTCTCTGTTTTATACTTTGTGTGTTACTGCTCTGCAGCAGCAGCGAGCAGCATGGCAAGACACATATCACATTAGAGAGAAGAAAGGATATAAAAAAAGGAGACCCGAAGTTTTTCTCTCTCTGTTTTTTATTATGTTTTTTGGAGCTCTGGCTGAGAGAGAGAGAGAAAAGTGGGACCGATCCAACAGACACGAGGAAGACCAATCAGAGGACGAGTTTTTTAAGCCTTTTTTTATAATATGCTCTGCTCTTTTTGGTCTTGATGTGTCGTTTTTTTTTCTTCGATTTTTGCTGACGATGTGATGGGATGTGAGCTTCTGTTATATTATGTCTCTTGTTATTTTGTATTTTTTGTCTCTTTTTTTCTTCTTTGATCAAACAGAAAAATGATGAGAAGCGTCTGCATTTTCTATTCAATAATACATTTCTTTTCATATAAAATGCAATAAAATGCTTCAGTATTTTTTGTATTCTTCAGATAGAGTGGAATGGGGCGGGTGCCTTTTTCTCTCTCTTTTATACATTTTTATATGTCACGAATGATGTATGTCTATAAAAGAGAATTCAAGAGAAAATGTGAACGAACCGCGATGAGATAAGGAGAGCAAAATAGTAGTAGTCGACGAGACGAGGAGCAGCAGCGGGGGACTATTTTTTTTAACGATATGGTATAAAAAGACTTTCATGGGGGATGGTGGTATGATGATAAAAAGGACTAAACGTAACGATTTTTTTGGGGGGGAGCAGCAGCAGCAGTGCTTGGGACAGATTTTTTTTTCTATAACGGTCGTTGCTTTCGGTAGTAGTCCTTTTTTTTACGATAGGACACGACGAATTCATCTGGCGTTTTTTTGAAAAAAGTAGGGATGTGTTTGTGGAATGGGAAGAATGTGTTACTGCTTCTGTAGTGCTGATGCTTTCGTGGCACACGACGAGTCGTCGCATCATCGTCTTTCGTCGTATAGTTTTGTCGTGAGGATGGAGAGAGGATGATGTTTTTTTTGCTATATTTTTTTTACTGGTTTTTTAGGGAAAAGGGGGAAAGTGTGATAGTACTTTTTGGGGGCTGTTGGTGGTGTTGGTAGATGGAGAGGGGACGAAAAAAAAGGAAAAAAAAATAAAGATTTTTTACGCGAGTGGTGACGGAAGTGGACGGTGGGGGGAAAGCGAGGAAATGTTTTCGGAGACGGGGAAAAGGAGCTTGAGATTTGTGTTGGGAAGAATGTTTGTTGCTGGAAAGGGAGATCGTTTTTGGGGAAATATGCATATTGCTTGTAATGTAATGACAATGCGGGTTTTGTGTTATGATAAAAACAAGTACATTTTTTGGATGAAAGAGAAAATATGCGAATACTTTTTGCAAACTTGATTTACTCATTTGAGAGCCGACACTCGAATGCTTCATATACACCCATCCCCATCCATTGTTATGCAAAAAAAAAGATGAGCGAAAAAAGAAAACAAAAAGCCAAACACGCCTACCTACCCAGACCTATAAACAATGAATTCCTAGCTCTATTGTGTTTAAATGCTGCGAGCAGGAGTGCGCAAAAAAAGTGTGTGCAATTTTTCATGCGTACACACATTTTAGAGATGATTTATTATGCAAGGCTGTAACAAGAATACGAACTGCATGAAATATATACATTTTGCATTAGATTATACAAGATCCAGAGAGATCGTTTACTTTTCCCTATTCTTCTTTTCTCTCTCGTTTTTTCTTATACTCTCTCCACTTGTAAAAATAAAATAAATCCCGTGTGGATATATCCCTTTTGTAAAGAGGAAAATTAAAGCGTGTGTACTACGCGAATCAACTGATCCACATGGGGTCGTCTTCAAAAGAGAAAAAAGGAATTTTTACAGCGCAGCATAATAATCATCAAGCAGCAGCAGCAGCGTTTTATATAATGGAGAGAGAGAGAAAAGCAGCGCGAGTGTGATTACATTTACTATTATTATTGTTATGTATGGATGGGTGAGGTGTTATTGTAGATGTGTTATGCGAGTAGTAGTGGAGTTTTTCGGGGGTGCTAAATATATGAACACATAACGATTACGTAAGTGGTGGAGTAGGTCAGTGTTTTTTTTAATATAAATTGAGTGGGTTTAGAGGGAGAAGAAAGAAAAAGCTAATTAAATTTTTTGAGGATTTCAAAGTCATTAAGACTCATTATTAAAGTGCAGGATTTGGGTGAGTTCTGTGGAATTGGCTAGCATTTTTGCTGTAGATTCCCAGTTGGATTGAAATTATAAATGGTTTCTGCAAAAATGTTAATGGCCAAGGCCATGTCATCGGTCTGCCTAATTTTGAAGCTTTCCCTTCAATGTCCATCGGCTCAGCAGATCGTCCATAAAAACTGAATTCCCAGCCCATGATGATACGTTTTAACCTTTACCACGAAATAATGCATTGCTTCGATACAACTGGAGTCCAGCCAGAGAGAGCTCAAAAATACAGAGTACAACAGTAACAGTTCAAAAGCATAAAAATGCATTTCTCATCACCATCATCCTCCCTAAATCCAACTCCAAAATAGAAAATATTCTCTCATCTCACATCTCTCTCTGTATTTTAATAGTTGGCCAGTTCGCTTCTCTTTTGAGTGAGTGCAACTCTCAATAAAAACTGAACGAAATATATAACGCAGGAGAAGAGTTCAAAGCAGCAGATTCCTCTCTTCTCTCCCTCCACACCAAAAAAAAAACTTTTAACTTCTCGTTTTCCTCTCTCCCACAAGCAACCAGCCAGACATTCAATCCTTGTTGCAGTTTTCTTCTTCTCCCAAAAAAATCTCTCTCCCTGCTGCATCCATTCCTTTTACCACCAACATTATCCCATAACACGTACGTATAATATAACATTCGTATATCGGACGGTGATCCTCTGTACTCTCTCTCTGCCTGCACCCAACAGAAATAAAATCCAATATATACAACCAAAATACCAGACGCATGTTATTTTGTAAAGCGTATTATACAACAGTAAAGTGGCTTTGTATATAAAGGAGAAAAGTGCCGAGTAAGACCATCATCTCTTCTGCTCATATATAGTAAAAAAAATTGCATTTTTATTATTATGATGATCATGATGCTGTTAGGTAAAGGTTAGAAAAAAACGCGTTCTTCATATCTGGTCAGTATATACACCTAGAACTGAGAACTACGTCTTGTCCTGTACCGGCGGCAGCTGCAGGTCCAAATTATTCTTCAATTTGTTTAATTTTTTAATCACAATTGATTGACTGAAGATTACACAAATCACAAGTAGGAACACGATAACGAGACTTCAAGTTTGATCTTCAATCAAGGTCACCTCACACGACCAAAACTACATACATAAAAAAGTGGACACCC
>JAQGAI010003252.1:0-11009 GCA_034696905.1 Lepidocyrtus violaceus
GTTCGTGATCGTGACAATTTACTGTCACGATTCATGACGAACGAACGGAACAAGTCAGCTTCGGCTTTAGCTCACACAAATCCCTAGTCTCATGGCATGGTTCATACTTCTCTCTAGTAAATCGCAGGCAGACTAGACTAAAGTTGAAAAAATACCGGTGTTAATTAAATTTACCTAAACTCTCTCCCTCTTTCTCCTCTTCTTTTTATTCCCCCCGTAGGTTTTTACAGATATTTTATGAGGTTGTCAATGCGGATGCGCGAGCCGATAAATATGTTACCTTCATGTTATGTATGTTTCGAGTTTATGAGAATGCGACAATAGTGCGAGAGGGGATGAAGTCTTGTTCAGTTTTTTAAATCAAAGGCTGAATTGAATTGAAAGCAAATGATAATGAATACGAAAAGGATAATACATCGTCTTGGCTTGGCTTTGTTCATTTGATGTCATCCGTCACCGGCAGGCAACAGGAAGTCTTTGTGCTGCTCGGCTCGCACACACACACATTTGCATTTTCCCTGTTTGTAGTGTAATTAATTGTTATTGTACTTATTGTAAATGCTAACTGTGAAACTGTTACATTTACACATTTTATTGTGCGTTGCGTTTTTTTTTCAAAACAGTAAAGTGAAGCAAGTAATAATGAAATGAGTAATGTAAGTATTGTAATGAATCCTATTTTTTTCTTCTGACGTAATTGAGAAGAAAGAAACAAGTTGAGGTAGAAGGCAATACAGGATCGGATCGCAGGATTGTCCTTTGTGGTTTGTCATATTTCACCCGTGTAGGTTTTTTATGAGATGCAAATTCCCGTTTGCGTGAAGGAATATCATTAATCATTTATCCATCCTCCCAATAATATATCACATTTTGTCGGTTTCAATGTCATATTGATTAATTTGTTGATATTGGATGAAGGTAGAGGGAGGATGGAGGCTAGGCTCGACTCGACTCGACTGCTAAAACTAAACTAACAAGATTGCCATTGCATGCCAATGCCATGCCATATTCCCCAGGCATTCCCGTAATACGCCCATGCCCATGTGCCTAATCCAAAAGTTATTTAGGCATTTCCATCTCCAGTGTCGGGCCCCGAAAGCAAAGGTCCATAAAAAAGAGGCACGCTTGTATTCATTCAAGATCATTTATCCGAAACAAGAGCTTGCGCTCGCTTTCTCCCATTCCATTCCGTGTCCAATGATTTCCTCCGACGGAGAAAGAAAAGCCATGAATATTTCAGCACAATCGAAGGTTTTGTATATTCATGCATGTTTTGTATATTGCATTGCGTTGGATGTCATTCATTTATGGATTGTATTAGTATTTTTGTATTAAATATGTTTACCCGTAAATTCAATGTCATCTAGCCAGACAAAGGTGTTATTTAGTTAGTCATGCATAGGCATATTCAGGGTCATGTCCACAAAACGTCCGTCGCGTGATAGCGTTGGTCCCTAAAATTGCTCAGATTCCTCTTGATTACCTTTATGATTGGAGCTTTAGCAATTAAATGGTCAGTAATTTTGGGTATTGTTTCTTTCTCTTGATAGAAGTATCCTATCCCTTTTTAATTTTGCACGTTCTTTTTGTTTTTAGTGGTTCCCGTTCCCATTTAGAATAATCTTTTTGTTTAGCAAATCATCACTTTTGACATCATACCTATACGTGACTCTGGAATGTGGAGCATTAAAATATCAAAATCATTTGAATATTAATGTCGTCACTCGTCACAGCCCAATAAATATTTTGTAGGCTAAAAGTTGATTATTTCCCTCCATCATCGATTCCCGATATTTATAGTCAATCCATCAAAATAAAATAGGTAGCTTTTATAGTAGCTTAGCTTAGGTCTTGTCTTTTTATATCCGTTTCATACTACTCAATAGGAAAAGTAAGGAAATACGTACGATAAAAGTAGCGCAATAATATTTATTAGGTTACACACAAGTAGCTCTACATTACTAGTGAATGACATGACATGATATACTTTACATTTGCATTTTATATAACATCACATCACTAACTCATATGACAAGTCTTTCATTCTTTCTCTTATACATACATACATTTCGAATTGCATTGCATGTAAGAAACAAGACATATGTAAAAAGAAAATCTAGTCATGTACCTAACTAGGTAGGTATGTAATTTAAGTCAACGAGGAAAACCTCTTCATTCAGTTTGAGCTACTTGGTTCTGTTTTGTTTTAGTTTAGGACGTGAGTCGAGTCCGTGTCTTTTTTCGCCTATTGTGAAATTGTGAAGAAGAAAGAACCCAACCCTTTACTAGTTCTTCTGGTAAGACCAGAACCAAACTCACACCAGCAATAGAACAAAACGGTGGTGTCTCATAATATACTTTTGTTGTGTTGTGTTATGATTAGGTTGATGTTGATGTGATATGATATGATGCTAAGTTGACAAACTGAAACAAGCATAAAATCAAATCTATCTGGCAAAAATAAAATTGCATGAAAAAATTGTTAAATCGCTGGCCTGTTCATTTGTGGACAGTGCACTGGTTTGTATTGTGTTGTTAATGCATCATATTCATATCATGAATGAGCTTCTCTGTCTGTCCGTGTCCATTTCTTAAAAAGTTGAGTAGATTTTGTTAAATAGCAATAAAAACCATCTTCTCTTCTCTTCTGCATAAAGCCAAGTCAGAAGCCAGATATTTATCAGTGATTTCATTATTTAAAAAAACAGAGCCTTGCGTGCAGCTCTAATCTAAAGTCAGTAAAAACAGGCTTTGTATCAGCAGCATTATCAACTCTCCGGCCCTGCTTCTGCTCTCTGGCTGGGTGTAGGTAATTATAGTGGGGATAATAGATAGACCAAAAAACTAGGGAATTATAATAACCCCTTTTTGCACTTTTTTTGTAACCATCAAGGATATCGGTGTAGTTTTTTTACATGCGGGGAAAGACGAGCCAGGAAAAAGAAACAATTCATTTAAGGCAGTAGCTGTGAAAAGGCTGTATTTAATTACTGTGTAAAATAAAATAAATGGTGCTTGTGGTTGGACTGGGGAGGGGAAAGGGGAGTGTGTATAAGTAAAAGAAACAGAACTTTTTGCAGAATAAGAGACGGAGGGAGGCAGGGTGTAAGTTAAGTAAGAGCTCTCACTCAAGTCATTGAAGTTTACTACGTCTTCCAAAACTCTCCTCAAGTAAGTTAGGTTGGTTGAGAAAAATGGAGGGATCTGTTACGTAATCTAACTCAAATGTGCAGTGCGGAAAAGATTATTGCATAACAGTATTTACTTCCATGTGCATGTGTTGGGTTTGGGTGTTGAGTTCCATGATCCAGTCAGACTTCCAATTTGGGGAGAAGTGTTTACGGTGCGGTCTTCGTCAGTCAGTTAGTCAGATTATTGACGGAATTGATGTGGTTGGAGAGCTGAGACCTCGCTAATGAGCTGAGATTGAGAGTGAAGTAAAATGCCTTGTATTTATGCGGGGATTTGTCTCTTCAGCAGCAGCTTGTTTATGACATCTTGGCTTTTGATAAAGTAACGATGATATGACTGTGACAAATCATTCTTTTCACTAATTTTTTGACAGCCAACAACAACAGTCGAGTTGTTTGACACACAATTTTTGCTTCGTCTGTCAAAAAATTAAGTTCAGTGAGGCTTGGCCTGCCAGCGCAGCTTTCTTTTACATTTGATTTCCGTAAACGGAGGGCTACTGGAAGTACATCGAAAGTCCAGTCCAGTGTTCAAAAAATCTCAATTTAGTTTATATGTCATCGATTGTGACATTTTATTTTGGTAGGTGCATGACTCATATTTGAGCGAACTCTCTTCAGTGACAACAAAGCTTTATTGACTGAAAAAGTGTGTCGCGGACGGGGATAAAATTACGAGACTTGTCTTGAAGAGACTTCCATCTTTCTTTACCACGAAACGGAAGACTGGTTTTGTTTATCAAACAAAGACCCGACCCAAGTCAGGTAGCAATATACAAATAAGACACACGCCATGAAATACTACTTTACTACGAGTTTTGTTACAAAAAATAAAGTTTGTTGAAAAAGTGTAAACAAATCTAATAGAGTGTCTCAGACTCCACTTACTTGTCAGTGTCAGCCTCTGCCTCTAACCGCAAAGCAAACGCACTTTGTGTAAACATTTTTTTCTTCCTTCTGCTCAAAAAATTCTTTCAATAAGGAAGGAAAAAGTGGCAATAAAAAGCAAGGTAAGAAAGTGTTAGGAAGTGTTGACATCATCTTATAACATGAGCACATTTTTCATAATAAAAAAGGGAGGACTAATAAAAAAAGTTTCAAAGAAATTGTGAACATGTCACGTTCGTAAATCCAATCCAAACAAGAAGCGTATAAGTAAAGTAAGTCGTAATAATAACAAAATAACAACGGAGTTAGTTATGATGAGCCTCCTCATTGTTGCGAAATTGTTCTTGATTGTGACACAACTAGCTAGAGCTAAAGAAGAAAGAAAGTATTTTGCAAAAAAAAATTGCGGATATTGTGCGTATTATTATTGCACATGCACAGGAGTAAAATAAAGAAATAAAATGTTTTTCAATTTAAATGGATTCGTTTTGTTCTGGATGATGATGACTGATGACTGACTATATGGCTTTGCTAATCGTTTGATTGTTGACGTTGTTGAAGGAGTTGAGTAACAAGTTGAGTTACATGGTTTTAACAAGTCCAAACTCATGTTCTTCTCACATCCCAATCCCAACCCAACAATAATTCATTAGAGGCTCATTTAGAAATTTTCATTCAGCCCAGCCATCAGCCATTGTATTGTGTTATGCAATTTTTTTTCCTTTCGTACTTTTTTTCGGTCATCTTCATATTTTTCATAGGAGTCATCATTACCATTATCATCAGCGTTAGCAGCAGCGCATTGTAAAGAATTGGAGTCATTAGTGTCTTGAGAATGGCACGTCCAACTTCGTGGCTCTCGCCCACCAGTGACATTGACAAGTCCATATATGAGAAGACTGCCAGTTTTTTTTCGAAGCACTCGGCTTGTCATCGGAAAAAGATGAATTGGATATTGTTTCTGAGATTGTGCACAAGCAGATGTACAATTAAGCAAAAAAAAATATTTAAAAAAAAGTTTCTGTAATGCGTATTTAGTTCTCCATTAAAAGCATTGTCTCCCTCCAGCATAGATAGAAGAAATATTATAAATATTGGAGGTGATGTTGATGATGATATGACATAACAATTGGAGATGAGATGAGTAACAAAAGTTTTTAGTTTTATTTTTTTCAAGCTTTGTGTACCAAAAACACCTACACATCGACATTTCATATGCAAATTGCTCGCAAATTGTAAAAAATCTAATCCGAACTGGATCCCAACTCATTAAAATTGCTAATAATACTGATTACTGATTAGCTGATTAGGATATTTTTGGACTTGGGAAGTATCGAATTTGAATATAAGTTAATGGGTTAATTTGCTCGCTATTTTAATGAGTTTTTTTACTGGGTGTCAAAAATGCAAATTGGAAAATAGTTTTAGAGTTGACTGAGCTATGAACAGCCCAAAAATCTAATCATTAACCTAGTGCAGTGAGCGGTGGTGCCTTTTCTGGGCTGAAAAATTTTTTTTTTCCAAATTCCAAAATCATATCTTAACTGGCCAGATTGGACTGATCAGTTTTTGATTGTGAGTGGTGTAAAAGGGCATAGCGATTAGTAATGGATTTTGGTTTAGTTAACTAGTTTTTTTCTTATTATGCAATGTTACGCTTTTCATTTTTGTAAATCGGTTGGATTAGCTTTTCAGTCATGTCATGTCATGCTAAATAGTAGACTGGGATATGGGATGAGTTAATCCGTGAACTACCTATTTTAATTTGAAGTGGAGGGCAGGTGGCTTAAAAATAGTTTCGGATCACTCACTCCACTCACAGTTGAGTACTCTGTGACGGCGGTGGCAATTCGGACCGAACAGTTCCTCTCCAATTTTCCTGATTGGGATATTGGTTTCGAAATAAAAAATATCAGTTTTTAGATTTTAATTTCATGGTGAAATCATCACCTCGCAATCAATCAGTTCAGTATTTAGGATTCATTTTCCACTCCCACTAGGAGGTCCGCTCGCGAAATATCTTTTTTTCTCGGCCAATTAGTTTTAATTTGAAATCTGATTTACGATTTGATTAGGTACGTAAAACTAACTATTCATATTCATATGATATGCATTTGCTTGCACTCACTCACTCATCACGCCTGTTTTACTTTTGTTTCTCCGATGATCTCCACCCCGTGATGAAACTGTCAAGTTGAGAAGATGATTGAGTAGGTGGGAACAGGTAGATAATGAAAAAGAGCATTCGATTCACCCACATTCGCTGGCATAAATTATGCATGGCACATTGCAAAAGAAACTCCAAAATGGGATTTTTTTCTATCCGGATAGGAAAAAGTAAAGTAGGTACTTCCTTTGAATTTTAAGTTTCAGTGTTAGTATCAGAGCTGTCCCGAAAGCGTGCACACTCCACCAATACCAATCCCTAAAAAGTAAAGTTGGATTTGGATCCGAGGAAAATTACTTTTGTTTCAAACAATAATAAATCATATTTCTTTGTTTTTGTTTCAGTGATGAGCTGCATGAATACCCCGACGAGGAGTTATAGCAGTGCGGGCGGGCAGAAGATGGACTTTTTGGTCCGTAGGCGATCCTTCAACTTGGGGCATCGTGAGTTGGACTTCAGCAACACCTCCCTCACAGACAGCCCCTTGCTGTCCAGGAGGAGAAGTGTCAGCCCACTGATTTCCCCGATGAATGGCTCCATGAATCCATCTATTTTTGAGAGGAACCGTCAGGCGCCCAACTTTCCTCAGACTGATGATGAGCAGCTTTACCTGTTTCACGAGAAGATTTTGTGGAATCAGGAGAGATCTCTTTTGCCTCTTGCACATGATCTTGCTGACTGGCTGAGTGGTATTTTAGGTTAGTTTAGTTGTAATTTCGAAGTTTTATGCACTTAATTAAGATGATGAGGATGATAATGAATATTCGTATTTATCTTTCAGGATTGAATTTGCGCCCGGACAATCTGATGGAGAATTTGCAGACAGGAGCTGTATTGTGCCAGTTAGCCAGGTTGATTGAGCAGAAAGCGGCGAGCTCGACAGATGCCAAAATACGTCCACGCTTGATTGGAAGAGTTAGACAAAATGCCAGGCAAGGATCCTTCTTTGCCAGAGATAATGTAACGCTATTCATTAACTTTTGCAAAGATCTGGGTGTTCACCCCAATCTGATGTTTGAAACAAGTGATTTAGGTAAGTGAAGTTGAAAGATTTTCCGCAGAAATTTTGATTGCTTATGAATGAATATCTTTGACTAAGCTTAATTGAATGTTTTTTTCTTTCCTTAATTGAAGTTACGCATGGCGATGTCCGAAGCGTCCTTATTTGTCTGATGGAGGTGGGAAGATTATCTGTCAAGTTTGGGATCGATCCGCCAGCTCTTGTAGCTCTTGAGCAGGAAATGGACAAAGAGTTTAGGGAAGATCATGATGCGTCAAGCAGTGGGAAAGCAACTTCTGGCCAGAATACCAGCCGAACCAGTTTTGGAAGCCAAACGGATGAAGAATCCGATGACAACAAAGAGAATCCTGTGAAGGTCAGTGCCGGAGTGCAAGCCAAGCTGTATGACAGCGTTGATAGTGGCCTGCAAGTGGAATTAGAACAGGAAACTATTATTAACGATTGCCCTGCTGAGCGGGAAGTGTTGAAGTCACCCACCGAGTTGGATTCTAAGGTACACCACCACAACAATTCAAAAAAAAAGTCCTTTATGTGGCATGTCATCGTAGAAATATGTATTTATTGTATTTTATTTTCTCTTCCTGTAGGTGACGGAAGTTGCCCGAATCTCAGGGAAAAGTTGCTCATGTGTGGAGGAAACCAGACAGAATTTTAGAATGCGCAAACTTTCGGAAGGAAAATATCTCATTAATGGAAGGACTGTGTTTGTTCGGGTGAGTGTTCATCAAAATCACGCCATAAATATGCATATTCTATTCCATATGATTGTTTTTATGATGAATCTTTAATGACCACTTTCTCTTCCCCATTTTTAGCTACTGAAAGGTGTACACGTTATGGTTCGTATTGGCGGAGGATGGGAAACACTAGAAGAATTTTTAATTCGGAACGATCCATGCCGAGTGAGGAAAGTGGTCCGTCGGCCATCCTACTATCAAGGGATGAACCCAGCTAGTCCAGCTTCCTCATATCATCATGGATTTGGGAGACCTGCTTCATCGCCACCCGTAATGATGCTGGGAACTGGGCTAAGACCCTGTGGGTCCTCTTGCACTACTCCGCAGCGCTCCAGGCATTCCAGCAGGAATTCATTGATCTCACCATCTCCAAGCTTCTTCTGAACGGGACGTTAGAGAAAGTGGGTTTTATTTTGCTAAAGGAAGGTACGTAGGTATACAACTTCGGGAATGATGATATCATGCACTTTATGCATAGTTAAGTGTACTCACTCACTCACATTGCCATTCCCTTTTCTCAGAATATGTCTTACTAGAATAGGTATATGTAATTATTTTTAATTAATTATTTTCTTACTTTTTAACATTTCAAAGTTACTCAACTGCTTTAAGTATTTCCTTTGGAACTGTTTGGTTCAAACCATAAAATGTTTTTAGATGCTAAAGTAGTTAGTTCCTTTTTCACTTAACATTCTGATCTTTCTTTATTGTTTTTCCGTCGTTAGTTAGTAAGGTTACTTCTGTTGTAATTAAAATATCCACGTAGGTATAAATAATTCAACTTACTAAAACAAATTACGAGAAAAAGATAAACATTGGTATAAATGTATGCTCAGCTCAGACGGATATCTTCCAGTATTAAACTACTGGTTCGTAATTATAAATGAAAGGTTGACTTCGCCAATTACAAAATTTAATGAGTTTATATAGCCCAACAGAAGACTACCTACATTAAAGTTACTTACTTGGATTGGATTGAGTTGTACGAAATTATGAGGTGGCTGTTAATGAATATTTAAGTTTATAACTGTTTATATATCATCGTTGTTTATGATGATGACGTTATGAGTTATGTATGATGTAAGTGGAGCCACTAGCGCATCCTATTTTAAGAAAAGTCTATCTATTTTAAGCATCACATCCCGATCACACACAAATCACAAACAAGTTGGTACTAAAGATAAAGCTTGAACTTTGGTATGGGAAGTCTAGAGATATGGAATTAAAATATGGTTCAGTCAGCAATAATTTATAGAGTCCGGCAAACGTTATGTAGTAGGTACATAATCATTGTTAGTTTGTTGAATACCTGTAACTCGTAAAACAAACCTATTAGGTATATTGTAACCATAATTTTAGTTTAGTTTAGCTTGCTACTACTATGCTGTTGCTGTTATACTGGAAAGTTAAAAATTTGAGAGAAACTGTTGTAAAATATTATTGTCAAATGCGTCTTGGTTAACTGGAATACCTGTGCTAATGCCTGAGTCAAACTTATTTTGAAACAAAAAAAGAGAGATTACATAATACTGTAGGAATTTTATTCGCTTCTGCTAATTAGCTTATTACGATTATGAATGGAAAATATATAAAACTGTTCCCGTGTATAGGATGAAATGATTATATGTAGTTAACTAGTATAATCCAAGTTAACCGAATCTTGAGATTTATGCTGTTCAGAATCAAAAAAAACTTTTATCCTTAGAAAGTCTACGTTAAAGCAATACTTATTACGTAACTATACCGGAGACGTAAAAAAACTGGATTGAAAGAAAAAATAGATCATATTGTATTGTATCATGTATGTAAGTTACCAAAAAGTTATACAAAGACAAAGAACTCAAATATAGTCATTTAACAACATCCAGTCATTCAACTTTGTATTTGATTTACGGAGTATATGGTACATGAATTGAATATTATAAATTCCATCTAATCATGGAACAATTTATGTAATCTGGTTAATTAATTAAGATATGATTGCACCAAATAGTGTAACTTTAATTATAATTTGTGAAAAGGCAATTTTACGTGCTTTAACTTTGGTTGTTTGTTTTTGATGAGCGCTAATTATGTTATAAAAACAAATATACGTTGTAAACTTTAGGGAACGTTAATTAAGTTGTAAAAATGTTAAGTTCTTCTCTGTTTTGTTTGTTAAAATGCCATATAATAGATGACAATTGTGACATCTATGACATTGTTTCATTATTCTTAAAATATTACTTATTACTATTATACTATTAATTACGTTAATTAAGGTCACTACTTTAAATCCATAAGGTCGTGATATGAAAATCTTCGATAAAAAAATACTGTGTTAAATTCGCTTTTGGAGAGCTCCACTTTATTAAGTATTGAAATATTTCACCAATAAAAAATAAAAGCTCTAGTTTTGAAAGAACTTTATATTTTTCGAAAAGTACAATTATTATTATTTATTCACGTACGTAACTAGTAATGGACTTTTGGACCTCAGGAGAAGGGGGCATATCAATACAAATATCATTAATTGATACATCACAATTTTAAAAATTCACAGAATTAGGCTTCAAACATTACGTCGTCCGCAGTCTATTTAACTGGGCCTCGAGATCGTCGTCTGTAGGAAGGTCTTCAACCCGTGTACGCGCCGCTTTGGCTTCTGCCAATCTGGTAGTGCCTGCAGAGGGTGCTTCTGAAAGCTTTCCAGTGATCTCAATGCCAATCTCATCCAAAATCTGGGTGACAATTTTGTCTGATTCCTCCTCGTCTCCGGACTCAGTTAGCAGATCATCTAGAGTGTCGTTTACTGCAAAAGAATCCAGGAAAAATATTAATATTTCAATTTCAACCATATAAACCAACGGAACTCGGAATAATTCTAGCGAAACATCAACTTACTCATTCTGTCCTTCTTCTCATTCTGGCTGGGGCTGGATTAGAGACTGCTTATCGTACGTTCATGAACACTATTGAACAAATCCTTCTTATTGAACATGTTCAAACTGTTCATGAACTGTTCA
>JAQGAI010003253.1:0-11006 GCA_034696905.1 Lepidocyrtus violaceus
TGGGGAACGTAGTAACATGCATCAATTGCAATTTGCAAGTTGAAGAAGAAGTTGAGCTGATGATGATGATGATGCTTTTACGGCATCCTAAATCAAGATTGTTGATTTTGATTTTGTTTATGCAACAAATAATTTGCCAAGCCATGTTATGCTGAGCTGTTATATGGAAGACTGCCTAAGATAAATGGAGAGGGCTTGAGATGATGATGATGATGATGATGATGATGTGCAATCCATTTAGTGTTACAATGGGGCAAGGTTATTAAAAAATGTAGCGTTTTACAACGGCTTTTATTGTTATTGATTTAACAGGGGATGTAATATGTAAGCCTTTCTGCATCTCTCCCCTCTCGTTAGACAAGGCTTCAGACCAGAACCAAACACTGCAAAAGAAAAGGTATGCTAAAAACTGTAGCAAGCGATTCTGAAGAAGAAGGGAGCATCATCATCATCATCATCAGCGGGCGGTGGTTGAACCTGAACCTTTTTTGTTTCAATCAAGAGCAATCTTTTCAAATATTAAATATGGAAAGGTTAGCTGCTAGCTCAGAGTTCTGATGAAATGTAAAATATAAAAAAATTGCATTTTTATACAGAAAAAAAAATTGAAATTCATCTTTGCCAGTAGATGGGTGGATTTTTTAAGCAGATTTTGTTTTATTTAAAAAAAAATAATATTTACAAGTAAAAGCAATATATTTAATTTTGATTAATGTGTGCCAGGTTATATTCAATTCAAATCCTGTCCAAATTAAATTCAAACTCAACGGAAGAAAATGATTTCCTCCGTGTCCCTCCCTCCAAGTAGTGAATTACCTAAATCGCTTTGAAAATTATGTTTCTCCGGGGCAATCTGAGAATTTGCGTCATTCGACTTACAATTAGCCACGGTTTCAATTTTAATTTTTACGTAGGTTTCCCCGGTCCGCTTCTTAATTCACTGGAAAGGTTACCTGCGGTCCCTTTCATTCAACAAAGGACCTAACAATTCAAGTTAATCACAAACTTCGCAAGTTTGCAAATCCTTCAGCGGAACTGTAATGAAAACATATTTTTTTTCTCGATTTTTTTTTCACGTTACAGTTTAAATGACTTGCACGCGACTCCGCATGGCTTTAGTCAAACAAGTTGAAAAACAAAAATGAAACATTTTCATATCAAAAGTTAAGCGAGCAAGCGCCCATGAAAAAGGTAAAATCATGATGCCATGATTCCTCCACTTAATTCCCTTCATGAAGAAAATTGCAAATTGCTGTACTCTAATCCAACTTGAATGAAAGAGTAAAAAAAAGACCTCCTCAGCTCAGCTCAAACAAAACCTACCTATTTTGATTTTCAATTCAATTGTCGCTGCTGATCTTTCTTTTCAAGAAATAAAGAAAAAACAAGCAAGCAATTCAAAAGGGAGCACAACACAGCATCCCAGCGCCAGCGCAGCGCTGCTGTTTGAAGGTCTTCTCTCCTACGCTGCTGCTCCTCCGTCCCTTTTTGCAACGCTTCACTTAAATCGAGATCACAAAAGGAGCAAACAATTGTTACAAAAAGCAGGCCAGGACGAACGTTACAACAACGAAATCATTTTAAAAAGGATTCTTCTCATTTTATTTCTTTTTACGAAAATGATGACGCTTTGCTTTAAAGAACTAATTCAGCTCATTTCATTTCTCTCTAAAAAAACATTGGGTAATCCGAAACAATTACCAATTTTTCAAAGAAAAACTAAAAAATAAAACAAAAAACTGCTTCTCTTTTAAACTAAACTCAATTAAATCCGCACGCACTCAAATAAAAGCAAATTATAGCTTTTAATGTTTTTATCATTTAAAAAAAAAACAAATAAAAAATGTCGAAAAGTATAAAACAGCTTAATATATTTTTTTGGCAAAGAGAGAAGAAGCAAATTGGAAATGGGAGGAAAAAGCGTGGGATTTTTTTTCTTCAGAGTGAACAAAGCCATATTACGCTACGCTTCACTGAAATTTCTTAAAAAAATAGTTTTGTTTTAATGGTTGGATTTATTTAATGATATTGACAGTAGTTAACCAAAAAATAAAAAGAAGTTTGAAATGGATTATGTAGCATGAAAACAAATGAACAGAACAGAACCTGTTAATGACATTACGCGACTTTTTTTTTGCTCGTTCCGAGAGAGATATGACAGGATATGAGGTAAAAATTTAGGTATTTTTGGCAAGCTTTTTTATAATAGTTTTTTTTAGTTCTTATCGATTCATCAAAGGATCGTTAAAAAAAATGGCATAATGGGTAATATGGTGCATTAGCCTCAGCTGTAGTTAGTCCTAGTGGCTCACTGACAGAGGAATGAATTTAGGTAAGTAAAGCCATGTTTGATAATGATGATGATGATGGTGACTTGCCATTTTCCTTTTTTTTTTTTGGCAAAACCAAAAACCACAAAAATTGACAGTTGAGCTGAGAGCGGAGCTGAACTGAGTTGACTTTTAAGAGCAATTTAAATCAAGCCAAATTACACTTTGCCCATTATTAACATTTTAGCTTTTGAAAAAAAAGGTTAAACTGTTACATGCGCAAATAAGTGATGATAATTATTGTTATATGCGTAGTTAGTTTGTTTGGAGTTGGATTGGATGTTACATGATTTTGTGCGAAAATGAAAGTGGATGAAAATGATAATGGTGGTGAGTATAAAGTGGCATGGCACGGTTGACAGTCCAACTAAACTAACAACAACTTTATTTTTTAATGTCCGCACCAGCAGTGCGGAGAGGTAAATGGCTCCTGCTCTTAATGGCTGACATATGGCTGGGGCACTAAAAATTAACCATTTTTATTTGGCATGACAATGGAGGAGGTGGTCTATTTGGATTGGAGTTGGCCGTTTGGAGGGAGTTCCGTTTGAATTGTTGCCAAAGCTGAAACAATGTTTTTGGCAGTGGCCAAGCTGAAGCTGTGTAGTTATGCCAGGTTGATTTGATATTTTATGAATGAAAATGATGGTTTTGCCTAATCGATCGAGATAATATGAAGGCTTGGAAGAGGACGGTGGCCTTTGTATGGGCGCTGATTTTGGGAGTGTTGGGCTTCCTGGTCGGACTCACCTGCTCCCTCCTCCTGTGGGAGTTTGCGTTGAGTGAGGCGGACTTCGAGGATGGCTACAAAGTCTTGATGTTCCTCAGCATTTCCGTTTTTCTCAGTCTGGGCTTCGCATTTTCCACCCAAGTATGAGCAAACAAACAATCATGTCAAAGGTCATCAATCATATAAAAAATGGGCTGTATGATATGAATATGATATTGGATTCTGCTTTGATTGATTTTTTTAGATGGCTTGTATAACGCTGCTCACCTTGCCCGAATTCGTGGGCAGGGCTGGGAGGCGCTCCCTCCAAGCCACTATTCTCATCCTTGTGCTGGCAGGGCCGATGAAGAATCTGGGCGAGAATGGGGAGGAGACGCTCCGCTTTTTTATCTGCATCAAGGACATGCTCTGGGATATCTTCATGGCGGGGGTGGACCTCGTCCTGGCCCCGGTCCAGCATATTCTTCTGGATCTCAAAGTAAAAAAAATATTCTCGATTTTTTTTGGCAATTCAATTAATTAGCGCGTTTGTCGTTAACTCCCAAAAACATTTGGATAAATATTTGCAGAAGTCTGCGTCAGAACAGGAGCATGACAAGAACTACAATGCCTCAGCGATCAACTCGATTATGGCCCCGGTCTTCGACGAAATCGAAGGGAACGCTGAAGTGCGGAGGATCGAGGCGGAAAACGACGTGATCGATCACAAATTGGTTCGTAATCGAAAACGTAAACTAATTTAAATAGTTGAGTTTTATGCAAATTGCAAAACGCAGCGCTTTCCATTTTTACGGAAAGTGAAATTGAAATGAGAAATATTTTATAAATGAGAGACATGGGATGAGTTACATGAGTAGTGCAGCAGCATCCGGTATTCATCCTGATTGCATTTTTTTTATTCACTCACACAAGTAAAGTAATGACTAATGAGTTATGTTATGACTTTATCCTTCCGTATTTTCATTTCTCTCTCTCTCTCTCGACTTACTCAACTTATTTAAATGTGCAATAAGCTTAATGGAGTTTTGATGGCAGGGGCTGTTATGTTAGGTATGAATGGGGAGAGCTCGTGAGAAAATTTTTTCTCTTGATATCATATTATCTGGCAGTGAATCTTTTAGATCTGATGAATCTGATGATGAGTGAGGTATGATATGGCACGCGACTAAAAGCAATTTTCAGAAAATGGCGTTGCAAAATAAATGAACTTAATTTTACGTAGACTTGTGATTATGTATTTTCGTATTTTAAGTAGTTAAGTTTAGTTTGGCAAACTAGCCTGATTAATATTCATGAATTTTTATGAACTTCCATCCATTTTCATTAGCTTCAGTATTATTTTTTTTGCGAATGCAAAAATTCCAACTCCCAAGACATGTCAAAGTTCCACTGAATAAAACTGAACTGACTTGTTTTCCGTTCCGTTTTCATTCCACGGAATCTCCATTCTAAAAAAATGCAAATTGTTTTTCTTTCTCATCTCTCCCATCTCATGACACATGACATAATGTCCTCTTCGTGAGCATTTGCATGTCCGTGACATGTCCAATATCGTCCTAGCGCCAGTCCCAAAGTACCCTCCCCACTCCCCATCCATAAATTATTTTTCCTTTTTTTATTCCAGGGAATCACGGGCCGATCCGCGGAGCTGGAGAAGGCCTTTGCCGTCCCCCCCTCCGCCAGCGAGGCTGAGCGGGCTCGGAAAAGCTATCAGAAAAAGTTGATTGCCCGCTGCGAAGGTAAAAAAGCAATCAAACAAGAGTTTTTATTTAGTGAAATTGAAAGTTACTCTGGTCTTACATGATGTAAAAGCGACATGACATGACAAAGATTACATCGAAAGAGCAAATCATCAAAAGCAAAGAAAAAGTTGAGCATTTTCTACCTGCCTGTTTCCCCCTTTGACGAGAAAGAAACAAGAAGGGAAACTGTATTGTATTGTAGCAACGTGTGATTAATTTCTTTTTATCTAAAAATAACACAAGTAGAAAATGAAGCGCATTTTCTATGCGATTACGACGAGGTATATGACATGACGTGACTGTTATGCTGGGTAGGTACTTAAGGCAAGCTTCGTGCAGAAGTGGAAGAGCCACACAACAAGATCAAAGACTCTGATAAGCGCCATTGCCATTCTTAACCGAGCTGTTTCATACCAACATTATTTTTTTTTTTGCAAAAATAAACATGACAAAAGGGAGATTACACTACATGAAAAGGATGAAAGTAAAAGTGAAGCTTTTATAGAAGACTTGCTAAAATAAATTTTTGTTAAAGCTGACAATAAAGTAGAGGAATGTGTGGTGAGGGAGGACAAATGGCTTGTTTTGGATTTTTGAAATAGGCAGGATGTGCAGTGGATTCAATCTGTTTACGGATGAGTTTTTTTATATTTTGCAGAGATCTTCAACAAGGGCACCCAGTCCTGCATCAACATCTTCCAGAACAAGCACGCCGACTGCTCCGACACAGTTGGGGAGGTCCTGGGCTGGGCCATCTGCTGGCCCATGAAGCTCGAGTTCGTCTGCAACATTTTGAGCGGTACGATATATTCTTCCTCTTTCTCCATAATTTATCCGGTTTTTGCTGAGAATGACGCAAAAAGTTTTTTAAACGAGATGCTAATGAATGCTAATGATTATTTATGAGTGAGGAGAAGTTTTTATGCATAATTTAATTTTAATTTATTCCCATCTTACTGACTGGGCAGATTTCTCAATGGATAAAACATGCAGCGAGGTGGAGCGTCTGATCGATGACAACTTTGGGGAGTCCTACGCATTCGTCAAGACGGGGATTGATGACTTCACCCAGAGCTTCCAGTTCAAGATTAACTATCAAGGGCTGACGGAAATGGTATGGGGGAAAAGTTTCTATAAATATTTTAATTCATTCATGAATTTAAAAATGAAGTTTCCCCTTTTTTGTTTGACTTTTAAAAAAACTTTTTCTCTCTGAATGGAATATGAAATTAGTTACTTTCTCCATGTCTGTCTTTCCCATTAAGGTAAATTTGGACTCGGTGAAGCAAAAGAGGGACGAGTTGCTGGGCCGGTTCCTCCAGTCCAAGAAGTATGTCCAGTGGTACCTCACCCTCCTCAAGAGGAGCCTTAGCCTCGTCTACCTTCTCGTTTTATTCGGGTGAGCAAAAGCAAAAAAAAACTGAACTTTTTTTAGAAATTTTTTTATGGGAACATGTTTAACTTTTAAATCATTTCCGTTCAGCCAAAACCCGATCCCAAAAAGTTTTTTACGGGAATTTTTAAAGACGACTTTAGCTTGTCATGCGACACCAGTTTTTATAGCTTGAGAAGTTTGGATCGGATTGAGACATTTTTTTTCTATAGCCAAGCTTTAGATAAACATGATGATGATGATCGTGCCATATCACAACTTTCCCCATTCATCTCAATCCCTCCCAAGTAGGGATACTGAACTGAATAGAGAGGGAGAAGGGAAAACGTGTCTTATCATCATCAGCGACAACTTTTGTTGACTTTAATCAATGAAACTGTCGTACATAACTTGATAGCTACATTTAGCCCTTCTTTGGCCCGGCACGCCTGCCCATCATTAATTTTCTATTGCAGAAAAAAAAAACTTTTTTTATGCCATTCCATTCTAAGCACAAATCCAAATGAATAATTTAGAGATGGAAAGGTCATAAAAAATTGAGTCTCATCATCAGTCAAGCTGCAATGCATGGACACTTCCCCTGCTTGGTTGGTTGGAAAGGAAAGTAAAAAAAGTTGGAAGGGACAAAAACACGGAGGGAGACATTCATTTTTCATGAGGGAAAAAATTACAAACTTTTTTACTTTTGTCCAATGAATGAATGGAGAAAGGAGAGAGAAAGTTTTCTCTTTGGTTATTATTTAACTTTTGCATCCACGTCATGTCCTGCCGTCGCCGCCATCCCCTCCATTAAAAGTGTCGGAGGCTGAATAAGCCTGTTTTTAATGCACATGAGCCACCCATTCCTCTTAATTTCTTCTTTCAGCTCGCTCCTAATCAATCTTTTCCTTTCTTTCTTTGCTTGATCTGCTCTTTTTGGATGCTGACGCTGACAGTGCACTGGCCTATCACAAAAGCTACTTCTCCAAACTCTCCTTCGACAATGTCTACTTGTCCTCCTACTTCCGGAAGATTGACTCCCGCCGACGAAAGTCAGCCAAGAGCAGCCTCCTCCCCCTGAAAAGTTTCGAGCGAGCGGAGATCACCCATCTAGCCCGCTTCTGGCTGACCAAAGTGGAGCGGTCCAAGTTCGCCGCTCAGCTCTTCGCCCTGGGACTCCAGGCGGTTGTGGTCCTCACCGTATTCGCCCTGGACTACATCTTCAAAGAGTTGCTTCTCCTCCTTAAAAATCACGCCCAGATCCAAATCAAGCAGGAAGGGATCCACGTCCTCGCCATCCAGATCAAGGGGGAAGGCTTCCTCGCTCAGCTGATGCGGCGGATCGTGGCGGACTTCAGCGTGAGGAAGGAGATTGACATGACTCATTTCACAGAACGTAAAAATAAAATAAATCATTTCATCATCCTTCACAAAAAGTGAAAGTGGAAAATCATGTCATATATCATGTTTTTTCTTTCTCCTCCAGCCTGCCTCCCCATCCCGAAGGTAACGGATCCAAGCTATTATCAACGGGTCCTCGTCTTGTTTCTGGTCCTCCTGGCCAATGCCTATTTCGAAGCGCACTTCTCCAGATTCCGGCACTGCATCGCGGACTACTTTTACAAAAAGGTAAGCAAAAAAAATTCTCAGGTTTTTTTCTAATTAAATATGAATGGCATTTTTTATAACACTTTCCCATTTTTTTACAGCGATACAAAAAGCGAGCTGTCTGGCTGTACAACGAAATGCTCCGGAGGAGACAGCGGAAGCTGCTCCACCTCCGGAAAAAGGCACTGGAGAATGGGGAGAAGCTCAAGATGTTTGTAAGTTCAAAACAATTTATTTTTTTATAAAAAAATTCCACTCACTTTCACTTTCCTTCAGTCAAAACAGCCATGCATTATTTTATTTTTTGGCTTTCCATTTCCATTCATACCTGCCTGAAACAAAAACAAGCCCATTTTAAATTAGACATCATCCATCTCTCTCCCTTTCAGCGTTTTTTATTCAACCCTCCTCCTCCCCAAATCCAAAAACGCTTCTCCTCACTCCAACCATTATTCACATTTTTGACTCCGCATTAAAGCCAAGGCTTTCATTCCCAAAATTGGCTTCATTTATCCCCGTTCCCCACTCTCACTCTCCCTAACTTCCACTTTTTTCTTCTTTTAAAAAAATCCTTTTGTTTTCTAAAGAGTCCTCCACTTTAACTTTTAAAAAATCCTTTTATTCAGCTTTTTTAAACTCTTTTTTGAAAACAATTTTCTGCCTTGTGATTTTCATTCTCATCATCACTGCCATCATCATCCCTTTTGTTTTTAATGTGCAACCACGCGTTTTGCAGATGAAACCAAAAAAAATTAGCTAAGCAAATTCAAGTCAAGCCAGAGCCATGTCATCATCATCCTTCACCACCACCACCACCACGACAAAACAACACGATTTTTATTTTTCTAACAAAAGCCATACATAACAAGGAAAAGTATGATCATGATCATCATCCACTCCATTCATTCCACTCAACTACGTAATCTAAAAAAACGTAACTATTTCTTTTATGCCTTGTTGGCTTGGCCTACAGCAAAGCCAAACAATACTCACAAACAAGCTACTACACTCAAAAAGAAGCTGACAACAAAAGCAGCACAGATCTTTTCTTTGCAAAAAATTGCAAAAAAGCAAAAGTAAAGTGGAGAAAAAAATATCTGTAACAAAATAGGACATAATAAATCCCAGCTCGAGACTAATTTTTTTTTCTTCAGAGGACAAGCCACATAAAAATGAGAATTGAGTTTTGCAACATGGGCCATGCCATGTGACAAAAGGTCTGAGCTTGTCATCATCATCTTATATGATCATATCCATTCTCATCATCATCATTCTGCAGCAGATACACTTCGAAAAAAACTGGAAAGATTTTCTTTTCTTTTTGAGTCATCTCATGTCTCTCCCTGGCTATGTTGAAGTATGCTCTCGGAATTACAAAAGCTCATCTTTTATTTATGAAGCTGACGAGAGAGAAAAAAAATATCCTCTTGAGAGATTTTTTTTAGCTTCGTTCTGCTGATGATATTCATCCTGACTTGAGTCTGTTTTTATCTTCCTTTGATTTTGATTTTTTTTTTGCTTTGTGAGCAGATGCCCCTCAATCCGTTTCAGCTGCTGGCCCACCACTTCCCCCGCCGCTGTGCCTGTCTCAGGAGATGGAAAGTTGGGAGGACAAAGTGTCTCCTTTGTTTGGCTAATGGAGCGATCTACAATTGTCCCCGGTGCGGCTTCGCCTACTGCGAGGAGTGCTTCGGGGATGTGGAGGGGGCATGCCAGTACTGCGAGGGGAAGAGGGAGGAGGATGAGGAGAACAGGAGGTGGGATGCGGTGGAATGGGAGCAGAATGTGTAGGAAAAAATATATTCAGATCAGATCAGCTCGACCATCAAGATGGATGATGTAACCGTGTCAAATGATAAGAACGAGAGGGAGCTCATAAACGCTGCGGTTTTGCTTTGATTGAATATGAGAGCTGATCAGAAAAAAAGTGAACTGTGATAAGTATTTTATATATTTGTTCTTTGTTAGTTTCGTTTTCTTGTGGATTGAAATAAATTTTATTGAGAATATGTCATTGTTATGCAAAATAACATTATTATTTATCATTAGCTTGGTTTGTTTTTTTAAGGGAGAGCAGTTAGCTTTTATATAGCTCTTGTAAACTAAATACTAAATTATGCATGTTTTGTGGTAAGCCATATGCCAAGCACCAAAGAGGAATGTAGCATGAATTGGTAGAGGGAAATGAAAATGATACTTTTTTAACAAATAATTATTGAATTTGATGTTTCGACATGATTTTTTTTTCAACTAAGTTAATTAATCAGTCTGTTTTAATCGGACTGATCATCCTCCCAAATCATTATTTTCATTTCATTATTTCAGATGATCCATTTCTCATCTTAAACCTGCCAAATGTTCTCAGCCATGTCATTTATCAAGGCATCGTTCTGTGTGGCTCATGTCAAAAGATTATTAAAATTAAATTAAATTAAAGTTCATTTCCTCCTCCCTTTCTAAACTTTTGAAAGAGATATTATTATTGCGCATAGGCTTACCTATCTAGACAGGGCAGGATGCAGACAAAGGTGTGTAGGTTAAGGCTGAGATAAGCTGAAGATTAAAAGCTAATTAACGAGAGGGATTACTCACTCACCTCACCACAAACAAATGTAAACGCTAATGTTTAAGAAAGTGCATACTTTAAATTATTCTTACGCACTTGCATTATACAGCATGTTGACTGACTGACTGAGGACTACTACCGAGTCTTTGAAAGTAAGTTTCTTGTTGATAAGGTAGGTGTAGACTGGGTGGATGCAGGAAACGGAAATGTACTTTTCATGTGTTGAGCAGTGGCGAACACAAAAAAAAACAACTACAAAATAACTCGACTCAAACTCATTTAAACTGGGAGGGAGCTGCTCCCACACATATTATATCTGGTCAGGGTCGCATCATCAATTTTAATCTCTAATTTACATGTTAAGCCCAACCATATTAACTTTGATGAATTTGTTCATGAAAGTTCATGAAATGAACAAAAAATAATACGATTTTTAAAAAGCATTCGCCACTTGTTGAGTATGCCATGCCAAAGCATTTATCTATGACAAACAGGTCACTTATCTAATTTAATGGAGTTGGAGAATAGAAATTTCATGACTTCGTTTATGTGCCAGAGCTTTGCTTTTTACCTTTCCAGGAATCCTGAGTTGGATATTTCCGATCTGTGGTGAAATGGAAACTAAATCAAGTTAGATTGATATATTTCCGACGCTATC